>JAAEAF010011047.1:0-20737 GCA_011037195.1 Triatoma infestans
AAATTTCTATAGTTTTAATGTATATATTAGAAAAATATTGAAATTAATAATATATTTTTCACTTTATTGCAAGGATAAATTTTGGGGCATCTTGTAGAACTAAAGTGGAATTCAGGAAAGGGATTGGCTCAGTGGCTAGCGCACTGGACTCGGGTTCGACTCCAGCTATAATGCCCTTAGATTTTTTTCTTCCTAGTAGCCTCTACAGCTTCTAGCTATAGCTCTACAGCTCAGTGTCCGGAGGCAGAGCACTAAGTAGGCTCCGGGCGCCAATGAACATTGATGTTGACGCGCGTTAAATTAAAAAAAAAAGTAAAGTGGAATGAAAAAAGTTTAAAGAACAACAAAATCAGAGACAATTTCCGTGATAGCCTGCATCTTTTTGTTGTCATCGACCAGTTTCAGGTGTTCGCCCATTTTCAGGATCCGTTTGTCAAACAGTGTGATGACACAGACTGTTTGACAAACGCAACCTGAATATGGGCGATCGCCCGAAACCGGTCGATGACCACCAAAAGATGCAGGCTATTACGGAAAATGTCTCTGATGCTTTCCAGCTCTGCGGAATCCACAACAACAAGATCTGTGAATTGCAGTGGTTGATCTGTGAGGAACCGCACAAGCCTTTAAGATATATTTACATAGAGCATATTAGAATGAAACCATAGGATGGAGAATATTTTCAAACAAAGTTTCGAGTATAAATTCTAAGAAACTCAAATAAGAAGAGTTTTGAACAAAAAAAAAAATTATTTATCTGGTGTTGGGCCAGATACATTTAAATATGGTTGACTGTATTGGACGTTTTCCATTTATTGGCCAGATGTTAACTCATTTAATTGTAAATGATACATTCTATAACAGGCGTAGATGAAGTTACGGTTCTGCGATGATGGCAGTAAAAGGACAGTTGCCAGAAAAGCACGTATACCTTCTCCCTGAAGGTGGGTACTCAGTTTCAAATAAAATTATGTAGATGTTTGAAAATAAGTGAAGTATCTTGAACATATTATAATAAACATAAAGAAATATAATCCACTTGAGATCACTTAAAAGTCATTCAAGAGAAGCTTTTACCTCAAAACGTTCATCAACTACGCTTATTTTTCGACCATTGTAATGGTCGTATTATTAAAAAGTCTACAAGAAAAGTGAGAATTGAAGAATTTAAAAGGCATGAGTGATTCCTATTTGTTTTTCATCATTTTGGAAGCTTGTGAACAAGATTTCACTTATCGATAGGATTCATCTTTACATTGCGACCAACATATCTTATTAATTTTCTTTTCATAATAAATTAATATGAAAACTGTATAATTATTATTATTTACGATGTAAATATTTATTTTATTAAAAAATAAAAAATTTATTCTCGCTATTAACTTTGATAAAACGCATTATTATATTTGGCATCACCATAAGAAATATGCCAAATCAATTCACATTCAATGAGCTGGCAAAAATCGAACCCATCTTTTTCAGGGATGCAGCTTATTCTTTCCTGGCGTATCGCCCTTCTGGCCTTTTGCCCAGTGACAGGCATCGGCCACTTAAACAACCCTTCCTTCTCGACTTCTTTGCCAGTTTATTGGCTGGAGGAAGGTCGGTACACTTAAATTGAACTACCGGACAAATGAAGCGTTATTTGAAGTTGTCAACTTCCCTCTCTTCTACTTCTGGATTTTACGCGCTCTACTTCCTCCCTTTTAACTAATTTTTCCCCCATACATAATATTTATTTAACTTTTCTTTTTTTTTTGCGCCTAGACTTCGAAAGTAGGTCCATGTTACTAATAAGTCCATGTGTATCGTTCAAATTTCAAGACATCCATTGCTGCAAATACCTAAAAATTGTATATAAACGGTTTCTATTTTGTGTTTGATTGGAAATGATTAATATTTTATAGAACACATTTGATTGAAACCTGAGATTTGGCGAGGTCAGGGTCCTTACGGTCTTTGGGACACTGGCGAATGTGAAAGCCTCTGTTGAGTAGAGGCGATCAGTCAACAACCCTTGAAATACATACGGAGAGATATTAGAAAATTGCCCGCCTGGACATTTATCCGCCAAACAGTTTATTATTCATTATAAAATTTTGATTTAGCAAGACTGTATGACTTTCAGGGCTCTAAATTTCCGGCTCAATCAATCATGATTGTTTGAAGTCGGAAAGCAGAAAAGAATAAAAAAAGGCAATGGCGGATCCAAATTCAGATATTATTACTTTTCTTATCGTACTCTTTGCTCTTAATTTTCAGAGCATAAAAAAATGTAGGAAGTTTCCTACTTGATTCATAGTTCCACTGTTTTCCTAACAGATTTGGGTTCATTTAAGTAGAAATTGGTTGGTTAGTACTTTTAGACCGAATCTTATAGATGGGCAAAAACATTTTTTTTAATTTTATTTTTAGGTATTCTGAACTAAACAGATGTTATGTTACGAACTCTTAAGAAGACTAAATCCACCTTGGCATTGCCTAATAAACTCACACTTTACCAACTCTTCTAGACCAATATGGGACACACGGAGCAGATTTGTGGAGCTCCGCAAAACCTTTCAATATATAACCCATGCAATCTACAATCCAAAGTCCTTCGCGCGAATAGAATCCTATTGTATCTCCAATTGCACTCTCCATAACGACCTTAATATTCATTTCAACAGTGATCTAATTGATTTGCGACTCCAAAATTTCCATAAAAACCTAGATAATCATCCAAACTCTGTTGCCCAATTACTCTCCTCACCTTTACCACCCTGATACTACTCATCCACGTCTTTGGCCAAGTGAGCTCCTTCTTTCACAACCCTCTAATTCATCTTCTAGGGAGTTCCAGCATTGGCAGGGTTTCTCCCATTACGTTATCCCAGTTGTGAATCTGAACGTAGCTCAGCGACACAATTTTTATATTGCATTGTACATACATATTTGCTAATGTATAAAGTTGTACAGATGCCAAAAAAAAAAAAAAAAACAAATTTAGGTATTCTTATTATTTTTAACAAGCTATTATGGAATTATAAAAAGTAAAAAAAAAGTAAAGTAATTTGCCTACTTATTCAGGCGGGCTTAACGTCCAACTACCAAATTAGGTGTCGTGGACGGGGGCAGAAAGCACGTACTTTACACTTACAAGTCCATGCTCATAACCACTACACCAACACCCACCCCGTATGGAATTATTATACATTATAGAATTTTTACTTAGGAAGTTATTGATACTTTACAATTTATTTCGGAAAAATATTTTATAATTTCCCACAATTTAAATAATTATAGGAACATAAATCGGACGTACAAACCGTCTCAAGGAAGAGAAGGTGTGTGGGTTTTTTTTTTTTTTTTTTTTTACAATATCTACCGTTGATATGGGCAAAATAAAACTATATTATATAATCAGAAAAGAATAATTTATTGTAACAAACATAATAAATGTTTAATTTACCTTGTTGTGAAAAATTCTGAATAATAAAATAGATAATGGACAAATTGCAATTTCTCACTAATTCTATTAAACAACTTAACAAACAGTTGTTGGAATCTGTTAAATTTTTTTATTATATCACAGACCAGTATAGAACGGTGGTCCCTTCATATTTGATGGATGGCCATTAGATAGATAACTTGTGGGACCCCCCCTATTATATTACGATTCTTTAGTAAAGATATGTATTCAAATCTGGGACATTTTGATTTATTAATCAATCTACAGCCTTTCCCCTGTGATCAATCACACCTGATTTACCAATTGATTGAAAACGACAATGGTTTTCTTAACTTGTTTTTTAAGAATTTTATTTATTTAACTTTTCTTATTGACACAAAATTTTTACAGAGATCAAACCAATTTATAACAAAAATACTTGGATGAAATTAATATATATTTAGCTTCAAGTAAAAAAAAAACTATTTTCATTTAATTATATTTAAAAATAAATAAATAAACATTTCAATTGTATATTATGTAAAAACAAAACTGCGGTTTATGTTTATATTATGGTCATCTGGTGTACGAGTATTGTGGTTTCATAGAAATGTAAACCAAACTTCACACATTAAAATAATAAAATTGATTGTTTAGTCCTATTTACAAGTTTAATAATTTTTTTTTTATTCATTTCATTTTTATGTTTTTTTATCAATTTTTTTTAGAAATTTAATTTAATTTAAAGAAATCTGTAAAAATACTTTTACATAAATTTCCATCAAGAGTCTAAAAATGATTTTTAACAATAATTTTAAAGGGGCGAATTTTTCAAATTAATGAAACTTTTTGAAATGTCAATAAAAGAGGATATCCTCTTTTCCTTCCCGTTTGACTTTAAGGGATTCCCTTTTTTAAAATTAATTTTCTCAAAAGATAACAATAAAGAATACGTTGTTACGTTAAAGCTTCTTAAAAAAGAAAAATTTTTTTCATTTAATTTGAAGTTCTTACGATTAAATTGAGAATTAAACTAACATGAAAATTCGGTTTATACACTCGGTTTTTTATTTACTCGGCGTATAAACCGAATTTGCTCTGTGCAAGTCTGTTTTATCACACTGTCTGACAAACGGATCCTGATGATGGGCGAACGCCCGAAACCGGTCGATGACCATAAAATGAAGCAGGCTACCACGGAAAATGTCTATGATGTCTTTTTTTTTAATAATAAATTAGAGATTACTATTTGCATTATTGCAGAGTCCTTCCAGCAGAAAGTAGATGCACGAGTTTAAACTTCACTTAGTTTAAACTCTTCTCCAATCACAAAGATAATAAAGTTCCATATCCATTATCAGAGGTGCGTCAAAATCGCTGATATATAAATTTAATGGAACCCTATGGAAATTGAACGTAGACCCGTTTGCGCACTGAAAGCGAGAATCGTTAGCTATGTCAGTCAGTAGTCTAAAGTTGATAAAATTATGATCTCTTAATAAAATGCAGTCATAAAATTAATTACTTTTTTTTCTTTACTTGAACTATTTATTTATTTAAATTTAATTTCTATTGTTTTTAATAAAATTTGTACAAAATTTTTATGGTGATGAAATGGGGAATGATTTGTCGTCGACATCATTTAAAAATGACAAGATTAGAATGACGTTTTTGGTCGTTTATTTACTATTAACTGTTCAGTATTACGTAATATTAAAAATGTTTTTTAAAAAACTAATGTGATGTGATTATAACACACACACTATTTCCTTTTATTAATAATTTTTAGTTAAATTGACGAATTTATAATTTCTAAAAATGTTTAGTCTTCAAATTTTTTGTGGGGGCCTTGATCGTCCAGCCCTCCTCCCCTCCCCCCCGGAACCTCATTAAAATAAATTTTCTCGGATAACTGTTTCAAACACAAGTGATGATAGGCCTCTGTATGTATGGTTAGTGTGCCAGTTTAATTGAAACCCGTTGGTACCTTTATGGAGAAAGCTGCAAAAAAAAAAACTGTTCATAATGTTGCATAAATTCAGGTGAACCGATTTTGTTCAAACTCGAAATTTTGCCATCGCATTTATTTCTAATCAATATTACATAATTGATAGAATATACGTATATACAATCAACTGAAATGGCACTTTAGATAAAACCGCTCTAAACAACCCCCCCTTTAATGAATTTTTCTGGAAAAAAGTTAGAAGTAGTTTATAGAGAAAAGATTGGAACCATTTTCGAAACAAATCGCAAAAAAGGAGAAATCCATTCGGTAAAATGGTTCTTCCGGTTGACTGATTTTGATTAAAACTTAATTCTTGGGTTTTCTGACAGCACTTAAACCAAATATCAAGTTTGAACTTTCTACGATTTTCCATTTTTGTCACGCTCACACGCACAAACTAATTTCTAAAAACCACTTTTTTTTTGGACTTATTGAACCTCAGGAAATATTTATTCTTGGCAAGAAAACACGATATCAAAAAATTTGACAAGTTTGCAATACTTTCTCTTACAGATAAATAAAAGTAACATTATTGAAGTAATAATGTAAAATGAATGTAAATAAATATTCAGGGGATAGATGATATAAGGAGCTGAAAGAAAATAGAATGGTGGGAGAAGTGAACAGCCAATGAGATAATGGGTGACGTGAAATAGCTGCACAATTGTCTGCATGAAAGTGAAAAAATGTTTGATTTAGCCAACCGCTGCATGACCAACTTTATTAATTTTTTTTTTAATTGAACTGCATAGCTAAAAATACTTGTATACTTTTCTACAGGATTGATTTAATGCAGTCTACTGTAAAATGCTATTCTCTATATGGTAATTTTTTTTTTTTTTACCCTCAAGTTATAAGCCTACAAAATATGTGTAAGAAATCTGAACAGATATAGAAAACAAAAGTGCTTGAACTGTTTATAAGAAATTCTGTTTTGGTTGCTCACTTTAAAATATAATACATTATTTGCAGATGTTTTCTTTTGATTCCCCAATCCTTGTTTATAACATTAAGTATTCAAACAATTGATCGCGTCTTTTTAAAGAAGATTTCTGGAAATTTGTTATCCTCTTTTGTTTTTTCAATACAAAGTTAGTTTTGGCCAATAATATTCATAATTAATATTAATTTAGACTTATATCCTAAGTAAAGTTTAAAAATATAAAGGAAAAGGATTGTGAGATTCGGTCTTTTTTAAAGAAATGAGAAAATTCAAATTCTTGCCATCATTTCGACAAATATATTGTCTTTTTCAAGGCAAAAATCAAGAAACAAAATCAGAACATAATAAAAAAAATAAAATTATTGATTAATTTATAAATTTTTTAGTTCTTTACATTAAAAAAAAAAAAAACTTGTTATATAATCTTCAAAACATAACAGTTTTAAAAACTTAAGTTTATTTTATTTTTTTTATTATTTTCCGATTTTGTTTCCTGATTTTGTCTTTCAAAAAAGAACCTGTTGTATTTGTATGTTGTAGGCCTTGAAAGAGACCAATATATTTGTCGAAACTTTGGCAAGAATTTAAATTTTCTTATTTTTTTTAAAAAAATACCGAATCTCACAATCCTTTTCCTTCATATAAGAACGGTAGAGAAGAATCTTCCTTTAAAAATATAAACTTAATATGTTTGTTACATTCTACTAAAAACAGTTTTAATTTGAAACCAAATCCAAATTTAATCGTGACAATGACTCCCACAGTGTGTTAGAATGGCTAAAGAGAGATTATAAAGGAAAGTGGATTTCTTACTGTTCTTGTTGGTTTAATCAACAGTTGTCCTTTTGTTTACTTGTTCTTCAAAACCACGTACACTATCTAGTGATGGTGAATTCACTAAATAAAGAGGGTTTTTGTTTCATTTCTCTACTTCATTTTGTTGTTAGACAATCCTTTTTACTTCTTTTACAAAGATTTCTTTGGATGTAGTCTTTTAAAAAAACTTTTTTTTTCAATAATTAACCTACTTATTTGTAACTGAAAAAACTTTTCATTTACGTTCACACATTTTTAAATAGGAAAAATAATAACTAAAGAACAAACTTCTATTTACAAGTTCTAGTATCCAGTATCAATGCATGAAATCTATTAAAAACAAAACAAAATTATGTTAAAAAAATAATTATTATAATTACTAAGTAATAAAACGATATACTATTGTGCACCAATGGGCACTTTTTGCAGAGGGTAAACTGATCATGTCCTTTCGATTTATCACTTGACATAGTATGTGTAAAAAACTAAAGTCGCACATAAAGAATGGGGAATAATATCATTTTCAATAAAAATTAAATATGTCGGCAAAGAAAACACAACATCTCATTATAGAGAAGGTTTTTTTAATTAAAACAGTAGGTCAGTTATAACGCTTCTTAAGTGAGACATATTTTGTTAAGGAAATTTTTAAAATGCTAAGAAACTATTTTTAGAAATTGAAATCTAAAGCCTCTTAAAGCGATAGTATTTTACATGCGCTCAGAAGAATAGCATTGTTGTTGAATTAGGAGTGTCGTTGAAGAATAACATGAATTCCAAAGTGAGAAAGATGCCAATTGAAGAGAAAAAAATACTTTGTGTTGGCAGATCGCCCTGAGTGTTTATCTTGATTTTGCCTTATAAAGAGGGGGACAAACAGATGGAAGGCGAACGCCCAAAACCGATCGATATCCACAGAATAAAGCAGACGACTATCAAGAAATAGTTTTCTGATGTTTTTTCAGCATCCCGATCCTACCATTTATTCAAAAACGATAGGTTGTGCCAATAAATAAAGTAGTGCAGTCCTTTGATATAAGACGCAAGAGAGAATTCTATAAAGTTTATTGTTCCATGTGATTCTTTTTGGAAAATGAACTGGATGGAGTACAGAAGCCGCCAAGGAAATGATTGTCTCATGGCAGATTTCTAAAGATAAGTAAATTTGAAGGAGCAGATTTTTAAGAAAAATTCACTTTAGAAGCGTGTACATTAAAAAAAAAAAATCTTAATTTATTGTTATGATGCTGGCATCTTGTTAATAAAAAAAAATAGACTTCTTTTGTTCAATTTTAGAAAAACTAAATTATTTCCCAGGGCGACATATAATTGACTCAAGATTACCTCATGGACTAGAATATTTTGAGTAAAGGTTTTCTTTTTTCTCATAATACTCTTTGTTGGCGGGTCATCTTTATAAAAATAATATAACATTTCTTGTTTATATTATACGTCAATATAGTACGAAGATTTAATGCGCACTTATCGAGAACACTCAGATTTGTCCAGATGAAACTTCTTAAATTGGGATACATCAAGCATAAAAGTCCAAGATTTTGTAGTACAAGGGATAAGGATAATTATCAAAAATCTTAATTCAACTTCTCCACTAACTGCAGCTGATGTTGTCCGCTATCTTGGGCTTTACATTGACAAACGACTTACATGGAACCCACACACACGACTTAAAAGAAAAGAACTTAACACACGATTCAGACTAATCAAAAGATTTCTGGACAACAGATCGAAACTCACACTACAAAATAAAAGACTCATCTATATAGCCATCTTCAAACCTGTTTAGGTCTACGGAATTGAACTGTGGGATTCAGCTAAGCGTTCCAACCTTCAACGTATCCAGCCATCAAAAATCCTTACAATCATTGTCAACGCTCCCTACTACTATGTCTTTAACAAAACAATCCACACAGACTTAGACATACCCATCCTGAGACTTAGACAAAACACGATATAATAAATTCTATATGTCCTTATCCTCTCATCACAATCCTCTTGTCCGTCGCCTTTCGTCCCGAACCCTTCCTGACAATCCTTACCGACGCCTGAAATGTCAATAGCCACAAGACTTGCTCACAGAAGATAACGAACATTAACAATATTAATTAGGACTGCCACCACTGGGTAGTTTCTCCTCTCTTTTTTGTATAATTACTCACACCTATTTATTTATGGTACTTACGCTGTTAATATATGAAGTTTAGGTTTCCACATTTCTATAATTATTTATCAGTTTGGCCAATTTTCCAAGGCATTATTTGCAGTTAGGTATATTTTAGCTCTGTTTATTACCACATATTCGTACTTGAAAAATATAAAAACTCCGGAAAGATCAAGATTGTAATGTGCAATCTAGAAATAATTACGTTTTAAATAAATTCAGTCAAATTTTGAAGTATTTTGTGCTATGTTAATTTGTGTAACTGGAAATGTTAACAATAATAAAATTTACTTCTAATTTATTTCAAGCTTTTTCTGGGAATGCGCCCGGCCTATTGATGTAAACACTTCATTTGGTACTTGGTAGTAAACAAGATTGAAATGCCTGTTTTATGTTATATAACTTTACTTTAGAAATCTATCATAAACTTTGGATTATCCTATTAGAAAATTTCACTTCAGAAAGTATTCATTATGCTCCAGTTATTATATAATTATATATATATAACATATATATATATAAATTAGAACAGATTACTAATTATTATAATGAAAATAGTTAGAGAAGGTAATGTAGTAGATAGTATGGTTATGGACATTATCGCTAATATAGTGAGGTTTATATGATCGCTGGGTTATCTTCTTCTCTTTAGTTGTTATTATGAGTACAGTTTCTGTTTCTAAATGACATATCTATCTTATTTATCTTATACTATTATTCTGTGCATTGTTCTATATCCATTTTACAGTTAATAATTCCCTTCGGTTCTTGAATGATAATTATAGAACAATGTTACCATAAAGAAGGATTATCATTTTTTTCACGTCATCAGTATAAAATAAGGTGTCAAGTTTTTTGTTTTTTTAAAAAAAAAACTTAATAAGCTATTAAAAATATTGTTTTAAACCGGATTTTAAAATATAGGCATTAGTTTAAACATGGCTCACTTTATTAAGTGATTTATACCAAGACTTTTATGGGTGCTAAATGGATCTGAAATACCTCGGACATTCAATATTGCGAAGCAGATAAGGCAACGTGGTCTTCCAATAACGTCCCTATTATTTTACCCCAAGAATGTGGCAAAAGAGTTAATTGGAGCTAATCATGAAATATACATTCGGAAAGAATGATCTTGCATCTTCTTGCAAGAGAGGATAAGTTGTTATTACACATAAAATGTTTCAAAAAGAGAGCATTAAAGGACCGACAAAATATCTAATGAAATAAATAAACGCCCACTTCACACACATTCAATAGACAATAAATACATACAAATACACACTTATGCATGCCATCCAAAATAACTACCCTAATCTACCCACTAACCTACCTATAACTACCTAAACTACCGCAATCAAACAATAAATTAGTGACATAAAAAACATAAACTTCGCCTACCCAAGGAAATCTCACCAAGATATTTCTCGAGACACGGCGACCTCTGCAAACTTTATAAGAGCATTATATGCGCTCTGTAAACATTTTCTAGCAGCAAGGGAAAAGTATCGTTATTTAGGTCAATATGCAAACCAACATCTAGACGTATGTTCTTTGCGGAGATCGTCATAGCATACACTCATTCTAATATGATATGTTCCTAATGTTTCCTCTTCACCACAGCGACAACGACCATCTATCTGTCCATGTCACCATTCTCGATACTATATTAGAGAAGTCTGTAGGGAATATATCTTTACCTGTCTGATAACGGAATAAATA
Source organism: Triatoma infestans (assembly GCA_011037195.1). NCBI lineage: Eukaryota > Metazoa > Arthropoda > Insecta > Hemiptera > Reduviidae > Triatoma > Triatoma infestans. Next base: position 11,099 of record JAAEAF010011047.1, read on the forward strand.
TCCAATCAAAATTCATAACCACATTACCGGCGCTCTCTAATAAAGCCTTTCACAATGGACTGAAAGCCAATTTGTCCAATCATTATTTCAAATAATATAGTTCCAAATATTGTCCAATTAATATAGTTCACACCAATTTCATTTTCTCCAATGCCTCATTTAACCATTTAATTCGCCATCTTTGTCACTTCTACTAGTTCCCATTTGTCATCCTAATCGTTAGCAGCCGCCCTATTTACTTGCACCAAAACTGCATTGTCATAGTGAGAACATCAATTTGCATTGGAACGGTTGACCTATTGGAAGGTATTAAATCATTAACAAAGAGTTCTTTATATTGAATATGTGGGTGGGTCCGCAATGCTGGATAACGTCTGGTATTTTATCCGTCGTAGCATTCATATTGATTTTGTTCCTGACCGGTTTCGGATTTTCATCCATCGTCATAGCAGATTCACCAAGTTCGTGTAGACAGTTCACTTCAACGTAATGTTTCTGTTACACTCACATTTGTTGGTTGTATATATGTGGGAAGGTTATCCTATCCAACCTGCCCACATACGTATATACAACCAACAAATGTGAGTGTAACAGACACATTACGTTGTAGTGAACTCTGTACACAAACTTGGTGAATTTGCTCTGACGATGGATGAAAATCCGAAACCGGTCAGGAACAAAATCAATATGCATGCTACGATAGATAAAATCTTAATATGTTGAAAGAGGATTCGAATGGAAACAAAGAGTTATTCATGTTTTTTTCGACGAAGGATTGTTACAGACTTGCAGAAGCCTACAATTCTGCACCTTATCTTATATCATCCTTCCTCATCCCAATAATTTTCCAAGTATTCCCAAATATATCGTATATATATCAGATTAAATTTTTTCCAAGGTCTAATTAGACGAATGTCATTAAATTTGTTTCTTTTAAATGCATTAGAATTTAATAAGTAAGCTTATTGATGATTATTTTGTTGGCAGACCTGTCTTCGAAACTTAAATATAACTGGAAAACTTTTGGTTTATAATACTCCAATATTCTGTCCTAAATTTGAATTCTGATCAAGTTTTTTTTTTTTGAACAATATGAAGAAATATAGAGACCTAGATGAGAGGAGGCACTGATAATAATTCCTAAAATTAAAATAATAATTTATTGTAATAATTACATCACAATATATCTTGAAATAATTTTACAATAGAATTATTTTGCCGTTTAACAGTAATGAAGGTCCCCTCCACCCGCGCTTAGGATAGCCGGCTTTTTCCTAAATCTTTCTATCTAAATGAGAAAGCCTCCGCTAATGTAAAATGCCACAAAAGTTATTCCACTTTCTGGAAAGGAAAATTAGAAGATAAAAGTTCTTATGGATGTCATTTAAGTTTTAATAACGTCCCAAGAGGAGGGAATGAAGAGTTGGCTAGAAGTTAGGAGTAGTGTTAAATATCTTCTGGCATACCTACTTCTTCTCTATAGTAATTGTCTTCTAAAAATATCTTTCTTGCTGGCTAGAATTTTTATTTTTTTAATTTTTTTTATATTTTCGTCTTATCTCTGTTATGAGAAAGTGTTGGAATCTTGTCAAAATTTTCAAAATTGAGCGCAAATACAAGTTTTGAAGTCCTCTGAATACAAAAGAAATGTTTTTAGCGAATATATGTACATTTACAAAATATAACAAAAAATAAAATCGTAAGAAGTTCAAACTTAGTATTCCTTTTAGATACTACCACCGCACCAGGACACAAAGACAAAATTATCCACCTTTTTTTCACAGTATGTCAAATAATAAATACCTTCATTAACAGTAATAAAATTTGAACATTATAGTATTTCTATAAATTATTTCGTGATTAGATAAAAACATCATGAATATGTTAAATCATGGAGTAAAAAGTTTTATAAAAAGAAGTGTGGAAATTGGAAAATCCAAATTGACTTTAAAGGTATTTTCAAATGTAAATGTTTGGTACTGTGGAGAAGATTTTTGGCTCTCAACATTTGCATAAAACGCTATCCACTTTCTTTTAGTCATTTCTATGGACAACTTTATCAAATAGGATTTGTCTGTGTTCACTTTTTATTCCAATACAACACTGAAGTTATTTATAAATTAGAATTTTAAATTTATCTTGTTTATTTAAGAATTGTTTTGTTCCAACTGATCATATCCTTCTTTTATTATTATTTCACATTCAAGACATCAGGTACATTAAATATGTATAATGACACTACATTAATTAAATATGTAAATAAATTCCATACATTAATTATATAAAAACAAATTTAAAAGCGATTTTTAAATTTTTTTTTTTCAAACATCGGTATTTTCGTCTCACTGTTCATTAAACACTGTTAATATTATATGGATGGCATTGTAAATGAGACTTTAGAGGACGCCGACATTGTGGCTCCCCAGAACTACTATCCTAACATCAATATTTTTGAACAAATCTATATTAGTAAACATGTGATTGACCCATCTCTTTTTCCTCTAGTCTTCTGACATTCACATTACAGCCATTCGGGCTAGTTGCTGCCCAGTTTCTCTAGAGAATCTGCTAGCTATAGATTTAAGATATAGTAAATGGAATAGATCTATAAATTTTTAGCAAGTTTTCAAGAAAATCTGAAAACAAACAAGAAACAAAATAAATCAATTTTAATAACTGAATAAATCACAATCCGGTTCACCTATTTTGAATGAATGTTTCGTATCTGTGATTGTGTTGGGTACTTATAAAATATAGAATTTCACCTTTTTGCAATTTTTCATTTTTCAGTTATACTAATCAAATACATATTAAACACACACACACACACACGCACAGACAAATTTTGAAAAACCTATCACGAATGCAGTGAGCAAGATGGCTACTAAATACTGTGATGACACAAATATTATGTCGGTGTTTGTACAGTACAATAAAATTATATTTGAAAAATAACTACTTACAGCTCAATCCTCAAAGTATAACCCTCCATGTTGGACTGTCTTGAGCCACCTATCAGCCAACTGTAGAAGACCTACCAGTTTTTATCTTTAGATTCGAAGAACTCGCGAACACCGTTTTCGATTTCCTCCTGATTATTGAACTGTTTGTCTCCCCCGAAGAAAATGAGCCATTGAGCGAAACAAGTAATAGTCAGAAGGGGCGAGGTCAGGGCAGTATGCAGGGTGTAGGAGAAGTTCTAGACCGTCAAGTTCTTCAGTTTTATTCAGAGTTATTTTAGCGGTATGAGGACGAGCAATATCTTGTTGTAGAAGAACTCTCTTCTGATTGACTAGGACAGGATATTTCTGAACCAGAACTTCATATACCCGCTCTAGTTGCTGAGAATAAAGTTCTGCATTTATAGAACGACCATCAGGAACCAGTTCAAAGTACACCACACCCTCGAAATTCCACCAAAAACACAGCATAACTTTATGTGCAATCCTATCATGTCTTACAACCGGATTCGGTAACTGGCTTGAGAGCGTTCTTTGCCACACAGTAACCTTATCAATTATAATGAGAGATGCCAATTGTAATACACTGTTAAATACCAAAAGTAAATACTGATTTTTAATACTGTTTTAAAAATAGATAATCATTTGAGCTTTAGGGTAGTCACAACTCTGATCATGCAAAAATTCAAAGCTTGAACAGACTCATTAAAAGAATTTGAAGAAGTTCTGGGCGTCATTTACAGGTGTAATGAAGTGAATTGTGAGGAGCGCCCTCTGCCTATCTCAGCGCTTATGCTGTCACCTTTGAACTCAGACATATCTCTCACAAAAGATGTGATGTGGTAGGACGTGATTTTAATGATTGTCTGAGAGGGTATGGTGGAGGACAAGGATCCAATTTTTAGCCTAGATTCTCAACATATTTTCTGTAAGAAGTTCAGGCAAGAATTAAAAGAAGGAACACACTTTAATCAGTTGTTTACTTAAAATCTAATCATATCCATTTATGACAGAGAAAACGACAAAGAAATATATATACTCATACAGATAAGATTGTCAGTGCTGGGTCTATGATCGCTTTTGTATTGTTTCTTATCAAATTAATAAAATATTCGAAATTGTTGAGGACTGAATTATATACACGTCCATTATGTATTAATTTTTCATTTTTATTATTACCCTGCAAATATTCGTTGTGAATGTAATATGGATATAATTTGCAATAAATTTAGATTACAGATAATTTCTACTTATGCTTTCCAGTCGTAATAAAAAAATAAATCTAGGTATCTGAATATTTAACGGTGAGGGCGACTGTGGACCGCGAGGCTTATCCCCAGACTCTCGGAATTGGTAGACAAACGGCATAGTGAGGTCGACTATTTCTCCACCCAATTTTTAACAGGGCATGGCTGTTTTGCCGCTTACCTATGGAAGGTTGGAAAAGTGGGAGACCCGCACTTCGCATTTACGGAGATGCAGAGAGATATAATGCGTCCCATACCCTCTTTAGATGTGGCAAATGGGAGCGAGAATAGCAGAGACTGGAAGCCGAAATCGGGAGGATCTCCCCGGAGACTGTGGCAAGGGCCATTCTCGCCCGGAGGGACCGTTGGGACTAGGTGGCTACCTTTGACCGGACGGTCCTGCGGATGAAGATTGTAGAAATGACTAGGTACCTCGACCTCCGGAGGACGGGGTCCAGCTAGGCCGGAGGCAGTCCGTGGTGGCATTACGAAGCCCCACCTCGAAGTAGCGCTGTAAGCAGTTCCCGGGAAGGGCAAGTGCCTGTGAGGGAAGGAGATTTTTTTAGTGGGTGCAAGTCCTGGACTTTGTGTGTAGGCATTTCCCCCCTCCACAATAAAAAAAAAATAAATCAGATATCTAAATATTTAATTATTTAAGATAAATGTATTGAGCATGTGCTATTGGTTTGGCTCAATGTGACTGCTTTTTTGTGTCGAGAGTCTTAATTGGACTGCGACCAAGAATGGACCATTGTGCTATTACTGCCTGCCATGGATTCGCTTAGAGAAGAGGAATAAAACGTGCTGAAGTCATAATTGTTGTGTAGAATTGACAACTTTTACCACATTTCTATGTTGTGAAGTAGAAGAGATTTCGTAAAACTAGTATTTATTGAAAATTTCCTGTTTTCTTTTTAAAGAGAAACTCGTAAATATGTCGTCGATCTACTGTAGATATTACTAAATTTTTGGTAGTCCATTTTCTTTATATAAATACATTGTAACACCCTTGTTACTTTAACCATGTTTTTTTTTCTAAAGACCTTGAAGCCGTGGTTGTCACTGAAATTAGTGAAAATGAAAATCTGCTTAATTGGGTTTATTTGCTAAAGTATAGCAACTTGATCTCAAATTTTCCATCGGTGTGAATAACTGTGTGAAAGATTATTTGCATTTTCATCCTTATAATCGAGCAGATCTGCATCATGGAAATACGTATTAAGTTTATTGTATCTACTAACAGTTGAAATTAGTCAGTATGCTAATCAATATTAACATGTAAACCAGATATTTTGTCTATATATTATTTACAGTCATTTTGTAGTTACACTAACTTATATATTTTACTAGATGAACCCGGCCACGCTTCGCGTGGCTCAATCTGATTTTAATTATTAGGGAAGTAAATAGAAGTATTATAGTTAACATAGATTCAGCAAGAAAACAAACCATTCAAGTTAATACCCTACTTTGCGTTGCTGTGATCTGAAAGGAAAGAAAGAAAAAATGTTGTTAACTATAAGTCTCTTGTTATTGTGTAGCTAGTGAATGGACTGCATATTTTTGTTTGTCCGTTTCCTGCATAAGCATAAAGGATGACCGACTGTGGAGCATGCGACAGATAATTGCCCATGAGAGAAGCATTCGTGTTCTAAATTCAAACCGCACACTTGCAAAGATTGTCTTTGCGCTTTATTGATAGTCATAGCGAAGCAGGGTGTATTAGAAATTGAATTCGTTTGAACTCAAACGCCATATCTGTCCGCGCATTTATTTGTCAAGCACTACTAAGATTAAAGTTCCGCATAGTTGATGGTAGAATAAACATGCTTCTTTACTTGTGATATTAAACAATATTTCAAACGAATTTCAATTGAACAATAATTTTGTAATTATTAAATATCATCATGAAATGAATGATGATGATTGATGGTGAACTTTATCTTAGTAGTGCTTGTAAATATACAACATTTTTTGTTTTCCTATCTGGTGCAAGAACAAATAAATTTGATGGGTTTCCAACTCGTGAACACCCAACGTACAGTTGTCCATGTGAGAAGCATGGATTTATCAAATTTAATCCACATACTTGCAATGATTGTCCCTGTGCTTTGTTAATGGTCATTGCAAAGGCTAGTCGTACAGGAAACTGTAGACGTTTGAATTCAAATGGAGTATCCGTTGGTATCATGGGAATGCGTGGTAGTAGTACATGTTCCCCTTGGTGTTTTCCATTTAAAATGGTTGCCTCAATTATGTTATTCATTAATTTTTTTACTGATAGCCAAGTCCCATTGCATAGTCGCGGTGGATATATATTTCGTAGAAGGATGAATGGGGGAACCAATTGTCAAAGATAAAATATGCGGTGGTATTCCTGGTAGATCCCATGAATTTAAAAATTCTATTGGATAATTAACTGAGTCATCGTGATTGACAGCAGTATCTATGGATTTATATGTTGTTTCTTCATCAGGTATTTCATTTTGAATTGTGCAGTTTATTAAATTCACATCAATGTTTTTGGCTGCCATTATAGCACGCTCACTAATCCAATGATTATTTTTATAATTCTGCGATAAATTTGGGAAAACTTTGGCAATCAATTCATCAGTGGATTTTACAATGTGACAAAAGTTTTCTGGTAATGTAATACAGTGTGTGGATTCGTCCATTTCCATTTTACCATTCCCAATATCTAACAATTGTTTTGCAAATCGTTCAGAAGATTCATCTTGTTGTAATTGAACACGCATATTGGTCTTTAAAGATATTTTCTCCACATACCGCCATAACACTGATGATTTGAGACATGCATTCAATTCATCTGCAGGTGTTGAACGTGGTATAACTGGTAGAGTTTGTCGAAAATCACCAGCTAGTAAAATGAGTGCACCACCAAAGAGCTGCTCATTTCCTCGCAAATCTTTTAATGTGCGATTGAGTGCTTCCAATGATTTCTTGTGTGCCATGGTGCATTCATCCCATATTATAAGCTGACATGATCTTAGTACTTTTCCCATCCCAGAATATTTGCTAATATTACATGTTGGAGTTTCAATTACCTGCATATTTAATGGCAATTTCAATGCTGAATGTGCTGTTCGACCACGTTTAATTTGTTTTATAAAAGTAAAATTCTATGACTAAATTTCATGAGCAACAATTTAATTTTTCAATTTATCCATGGTTACACTTTTAACAAATATAACTAATTAAATGTTATTTTGATATTTTTGGGATATTTGTTCGAGAGCACCTAGAACTCTGATTTTAAAAAAAATTTGCAAAAACCTTCCCGGGGATATATACCTAATAATTTCCCAAATTTTCACGGCGATTGGATGTATGGTTTTTGAATCTATCGAGTACAGACAGACACCAATTCATTTTTATATATATATAGATTCAATAAATATAAACTTTTACTGTGCTATTATATTAATCAATATTATAACACAATGTAAAGAGGTGAAAGCCACTAAATAGTTTATTACCACTCCAGTGAAGTAAAAATATATATTAACTATGCTTCTTTTATCACTGTTTAGGCTGTAAATCTTCTCATATATATTGTTTCCAGGTTAATTACTTTTCTAAGTCATCTACCTTAATGGGTTTAGTAAGCGCATTTAGTATATTTCTGTTAAGGTTGAACCAAACAAAACAAAAGGAAACAAAAAATCATTTATTGGCCATAAAAGACTAATAAAGGATTTTATGTTTCTAAAGATAATACTGTTTCTGCAGTTTTTGTCTTGTTTTTTTTTTTTTTAATGAAAGCAGTGCTGCCGACTTGTGAGACGTGAAATTTCAGGACTAAAAGATGTATGTTTTTTTTTTCTGCTTTCTTTTAAATCCATGTTGCTCAACGGGCTTGCGCCAAAATCGCTTGGTAGGTCGACCATTGCCATGACCATAGGCGTTCTTAAAGCGACCGACCGATTGTCTCACTTGAGTCCGGCCAACCTTTGATTCTAAGTCTATAATTTTCTTGACTTTTTACTTTTTTTAAAAAATTTTTCTACTTCAAAAACAATATAATCTTTGTATTAATTCTTTAAAAATTTTTTTTTGCATGTAAACTAATTAAAGTTAGCAATGTAGAGGCTTAAATATTTCAAAACTTATAATATACTTTATTCAATAAATAAAGTAATTTGTATTTGTTAAAATTACATTATATTGTATGTTTAACTTTGAGCCAGTAATACTTCATATAAGTAAGTGCACGTGTAGTTATATTAAAAGTTTTATCCTAAAGTCTGAGAGAAATATTTAATTGAGACAAAGTAGGACAAAACTTATAAAACCACCCCAATTTCCCATAATATCGTTTTTAAAAACATTTATATATACTGCTTCTATAATTTATAAGGTGTTTATTATATGGGCTTGGCTTATTTGCATTATCTCATATTTATTTTAAAAAATTAACATAAAATCTGAGATAGATTTAATTTGATTTATAGGAGATTGAACAAGAGTGAATAAATTCAACAATTTATGACTAGCAGATCAATATTTCAAATTATGAAATTGGAAAGAGTTCGTCCAATATTGATCCACTCGAGCGGGGAGGAAGAGCATATTATTATTTTATATCTTGGCTAGTCATTATTCATGACTGCAAACTAATAGTGACATTGTTGTTTATCTTTTTATTTATGTTCAATCTGAATATATTATAATAGAGTTTGATTTTAGTAAGTTTCTGATGCAATACTAAGTGGCCAGTTCTAGAAAAAAATTGATTATGTTTAATGATAGATATTCCAGTTAATTCGAGAAGTGTTATTGCAAAAATGCTAACTAGATAAACAATATATTTTCCCTTAAACTTAGACTCACTGGATCATTGAAACTTTCTTAATCAACAGAAACATTCCATGATAGCCTGCTTCTTTTTGTGGTCATCGACCGGTTTCGGGCGTACGCCCATCATCAGGATGTTTTTGTCAAACAGTGTAATAACATAGATTTACACAGAGCAAATACAGTTAATACACTGTTTGACAATAACATCCTGATGATGGGCGAACGCCCGAAACTGTTCGATGATCACAAAAAGAAGCAAGCTATCATGGAAAATGTCTCTGATGCTTTCCAGCTCTGCGGAACCAACCACAACAACATCTTTAATCAATTTATGCAATTTAAATCGAAGATTCGCTGGATATTAATATAATAATTGACATCTTTAAAATCGTATTGATTTATCTAAAAGACCATTCCCTTTAAAATTATTTAATGTTCTACATTAATGAGTTGAAAAACGGTTGTTTGAATTAAAACTTTAGTCGATAGCTCTGTTTATGTAGAAGAAATTGTTGCCAACAACTTTCTAAGAGTTTAATATAATCTATATTTGCACAAAGGACGTATCGGGAAGCTATAGCAAAAGGGAAAGCTATTTTTTAATAAATTTCGAC
>JAAEAF010011048.1:0-31945 GCA_011037195.1 Triatoma infestans
CTTTGTATGCGTAGTTTATATAAGAAGTTTCAAGAAAATCATCGGAGGCATTTTTGAGAAAAATGCGAAAAAGTGAAAAAAAAACATTTAGTAAAGTGGTAAAGTAAACGCACTTCCGGTTATGCGATTTATTTCAAACTTGGAATTTCAAAAATATATTTAATTCTAATTAACATTATTTAGATGAGCGAATTGTCCAATAATTTCCGGTTGAGGAATTTTGACAGATAACGTACTTTCAGATCCCATGTTGATACCTAAACGTAACATCAAGGCTTATCTTTCTACGGTTTTTCGTTTTTGAGCTATGCTGTTCACATACACACACACCATTTCTAAAAACCACTTTTTTGGAATCAGGGGACCTCAAAACGGATATTTCTGGTGAAAACTCGATATCGAAAATTTGACAAGATTACAATACTTCCTCTTACTAGGAGTAAGAGAAAGTAAAAAACTCAAAAACCTAACCTTTAATGTCGCTTTTCCGATTAACTGATTTTTATTCTAGGAATGTTTCTAATCTAATTAATATCATTATATAGATGTGAAAGAACTGTACATTATAGGATTGCTTAACGCCGGAATTTTTACCTAAAAATATATTCTCCCGGGAAAATTCAGATAAAAGAGAAAGGTTGAATATGTGGGATGGATCCGCAATGCTGGATAACATCTGGTATATTATCCGTCGTCGCATGCATATTCCTTTTATTCCTGACCGGTTTCGGTTTTTCATCCATCGTCAGTGCAAATTCATCAAGTTTGTGTAGAGTGTACACTTTAACGCAATGTTTCTGTTACACTCGACGCTTGTTGGTTTGTTCGACGATGGATGAAAATCCAAAACGGTCACGGATGTGATGTGATGGCAAGAAGAAAGAAGATATAATTTTTAAATAAAAATCTCTAAAAATTATAACTAGTGGTTCCAGCCAGCCGCTATTGCAGGTCAAGAACCGCGGCAAAACCCTTTCAAACAGGGGTCAATACACAATCAAAAGAACTGCCGGCAAAACCCTTTCAAACAGGGGTCAATATACAGTCAAAAGAACCGCCGCAACACTGACCTGTATTTCCTTCATACAAGGGTCAATGTACACCTGGCCCCGTATTTCCTTCATATAAGGGTAAATGTACACTCAAGAGGTCACCTGGCCACCATCTGTCATCAGAGCGTCGCCACCCCAGCCTTTGTTAACTACCGAGGTCAATATACTACGAGAGATGTCTTAGTGTGGCGCGTACTTACACATCAGCCGATGTGTGAGTGATGCAAATATAAACGTCGCCCACTGGAGTTCCACATCAGTAAGATCGAGTTATCAATCAGTTAAGTGCCAGTACGACATCAGTTCACATCAGTTCCAGATCAGAAGCACCATCACACATCGCGAGCGCGTCCCTATTTAAGGTTTTAACACTACTTCTTTAATAATTTATATTCATTTCATAATTCTTATATTCATTTACAATTGTGCATCTTAGTTTTTCTATTTCAATACACTTTAAATCATTTATTAAAATATAGTTTATTTTCATAAATCAGTAGTTCGTATTTCGAATAACAACTCTCTAAAACTCTCTAACTAACAACACTTACTCCTCACTTCAACTTCCGATACCAAGACATCTGATTCCAATACACGAATAAATAGCCTGCCAAATAGCCAAAAGGAATATGCATGCAATGACGGATAAAAATACCAGATAAAATACGTAAGAGATTGATATTTATGTGTATAGATAGCATACTAAGTTTAAACAAAATCACTAGAAACGTTTTCAAGAAAATCCTGAAAAATGGAAAAAAGGATTATTAATAAGCGGTCCCTCTTCTGATTCTTTTGGATTTTATTCGGAAACCTTCGTGTTATATCCGGTGCTAGTACTTTAAACGGAATACCGAATTCGAGAGCTTACTGCGATATTTCATTTTTGAGATATTTTGTTCACACAAACAGATTAAGTTCTTAATAAAAAAGAAAACCTATTTTCCCCATGTATTCCTGGTAAAAAAAAAATCAATCAATTAGCAAAATTTGACAAAATCACAAAACTTTCTCTTAGAGATCTTAGAAGAATTCAATATGGCAAAACAGATTTCGTTTTTATTATGTCACTTTTCAATCTGCAGAATCTTTAAGGATAGAATTTTGCGAATTAGCGTCAGCGAAATTTTTATATTTTCTAGATAAATTAAGATTCATTTCACTAACTAATCACTTTGTTTACATACATACATCCGTGGCTCGACAACCCACTAGTGAGTCCTGGCCTCCGCTACAAGTCTCCGCCAAACAACCCTCTTCCTGGGCAGCTCTTCTCCAGTTCCTCGCACCGAACAATGCAGCGGCGTCCCTAGCAATTCCATCTTTCCATCTCAACCTTTACCTCAACCGATTGCTCTCTTTCTGTCCATATAACCATTGAGTACCATATTTGGTGGCTCCAAGGCATCCATCCTGACTATGTTGCCAGTCCATCTCAAAGGCCTAATTTGACTTCCTGGGCCACGTGGGCATCACCGAAAACAGTTCGTACAGCTCTTGATTAGTACGCCTCCTCCACTGGTCTCCTAATTTTATTGGGCCATATATTTTTCGGAGAATTTTTCTTTCAGAAATTAGGAGTGATTTTTCATCAGTTTTGGACAGAACCCATGTTTCTGATGCGTATGTGAGAACTGGTCGAACGAGGGTTTTATATAGCCTGATCTTAGTAGTTCTGGAGAGAAGCTGGCTTCTGATTTCCTTATACAAGCCATAATAACATTTATTAGCCACCATGATTCTTTTCTTTATTTCCTGAGATATAACATTATTTGAATTCACTTGAGAACCCAGGTAACAAAATTCAGATACTTTTTCAAATACATATGAACCAATGGAGGTACTCGGACCTGATTCACCTTGGCCAGCCACACACATATATTTGGTCTTGTCAGAATTAATCCGAAGACCCATCCTCTCTGCTTCCTTTTCTAAGGCAATAAAGGCCTCCTTCAAAGCCGTGAATGACCTGGCAATAATGTCAACGTCATCGGCTATACTAGTGGCTGTACTGACTTGTTGAGGATGGTGCATGTGGTTGTAATTCCGGACCTACGGATCACCCATTCCATGGCCAAGTTAAAAAGAAGGCTAAGGCATCTTCTGTCTGACACCCTTAAATGTACCAAAATCTTTCGATAGGTCACCTTGGATCCATACTTAACTCACGTCTTCCATGGTCATTTTTATCAAGCGTATCAGCTTAACAGAGATAAAATCTTGCAATGTAGCCTATCACGGTTGGTGCTGTCGTAAGCGGATTTAAAGTCTAAAAACAAATGCTGTATGGGGAGCACAAATTCGTGACATTTTTCGAGGATCATCCTTAATGTAAAGATCTGGTCTATTGTAGATCTTCCCTTACGGAAGCCGCACTGGTATCTACCGCACACTTGTTCGGCATAATGAAGAAGGCGGCTAAAAATTATATTTGAGAGCAATTTATAAGCACATGGTAGCAAAGAAATGCCTCTATAATTGGAGTAATTTAGGCGGGGTCACCCTTCTTATGAAGAGGACATATAATTGTTTTATTCCAGCATCGGGGCATAATTTCTTTAGTCCAAATTAAAATGAGCATGTCCTGCAGTACCTTCTCCAGATCATCACTACCAGCCTTGAGCAATTCCGCAGAGAGCCCATTTATATCAGGAGCTCTATTATTCTTAAGTCGCTGAAGGACATCCATCATCTCTTCCCACGTCGTCAATAGAGGATAATATCTCCGCTGGGTTACTTGTAATTTGAACCTGTCCTGCATTAGGCTGCTCTAGTGGGCGTTCCTCATTCAGCAGGCCGTCGAAGTGCGTAGCCCACCAATTTAAAATATCCTCCTTCCTATTCAGCAAGGAGCCAGCTTCACTTAAATATGCTGTTAACCTAGCTTTAAAAGGGGCCCTACTCCTGTTTACTTTAAAATAGTGCTGCCTGTTTTCATTTAATTGGCGATGCTGTTCAATATCCTTAAGCTCTTCATTTTCTCTTTCTCGAGCTCTCTTTTTTCTTCTGTGCACTCTCTTTTCTTCCCATCGCCTATCTCGATATTCCTCCGTTGACCTAGTATTCCTAGTCTGCACCATCCTCCTGCATGCTATATTCTTCCGTTCGTGCCAGCCTGACAATCATCATCAAACCATGGTGACCGAGAGTACTTTTCCGGCTTACCCACAATAGTTTCCGCGGCATAACTGACCGCTTTAGCGCATCCAGACCATATGCTTTCAACATCTCCCTCCTCACGTCTGGTCATTTCCACTGATATATTATTGCTCACACTAAGCTGATATTGGGACCGAATATTTTCATCTTTAAGTTTAACAAAATCAAATTTAATAGTTTTAATAAATTAATTTATAGTACTGCCAATAATAAGATCCCGCGAAGCAAAGTCAATTAGCCTTTGTCCATTTTCATTCGATTCACTATGAAGACTGTGAGCGCCTATAATTGGTCGCAGAGGGACCTCTCTTCCAATTTTGGCATTAAAGTCGCCGAGGATAATCTTTATATCACTTTTTGGACATCTATTAATAGTTCTTACCAGAGTCTCATAAAATAAATCCTTGTCATCCTCCGATGATACCTCTGTAGTGGCGTGGCAGCTCCCTAGTGAATAGTTATAAAATCTTCCTTTGAGACGGATAGTGCATAGGCGAGGATTGACAGCTGAAAATCCGATTATCAGATCCCTCATACCACCACTCACAATGAATCCAGTACCGAATGCATGTTGCCTGTCATGACAGCTGTAATAGATAGTGTGATTCTTCTTTTCAAGTATTCCTTTTCCGAGCCAGCGAATTTTTTGAATAGCGGCTATGTCAATTTTGTACTGATCAGTTTCACTAATAAGCAGTTGTAAAAAACCAGGTACATAAAGAGATAGGACATTCCAAGTTCCGAGCTTAAATTCGTTTTTCCTTAAGTTCCGTCCGGCTTTAACTTTATTTGTTGGTTGCGTAACATCATTGTTTTTACAAAGGCGTGTCGTTAGCCCTCCGTTCAACCCCCAACCTGGAGGGCCAGGTCATTTTGCTTCGGAGTTTCGCTCTCCTAGGTTAGCTGCTTCCTCTACAGCTACGGAGCCTAACCAGCCCCTGGTTTCATTTCGGAGTTATCCTTCTCCTAGCCTTTAGGGACCGAACCCTTATCCATGCAAGGCAGCGTGGGAGAGCGCTTTTTTTAACAGCGGCGCTGACTCGCTATGTCCGGTACCGTCCTATGGTATTCGTGGCATTTAATAGAGATAATTCTCCCACACCCTGATAGTACCGCCGTCTCTGCCCGGGACTGCTTATTGGGGAAAATCCCTTATTCGCAACTAACCTACATATTTGCAGGCCGTTCCGCCATCCGCAACCTGCGGACCCGCCCAGTAGCTGAGGCACGCCCAGGGAATCACTGTTTAAAATATTTAATTAAATATATTTAAAAAAAAAATCTATTTGAAATGTAATAAATTTCTAATATTATTTCTGTTTGTTTTTATACAAATACTTTCAGCTGTTTTTCTCCCTTTTCGGTATTTGGTTGCATCCTTTGTATTCAGCTCACGGTTTTCCTTTCCTCACTTCTTCTAGCTATACAACTAGAACCCTCCTCTTTTATTCTTTTCATGACAGAAAGAGACAAACGGATCTCTACAAAATAGAGAGAAAGTGAGAGAGAGACAATATAAAGAAGCGGGGGAAACTTTTATACACGGGTGGTGGCGGAGGAGGGGCGGCTTTCTTTTCAATAACATGTAATTTGTAACAATGAAACGCTTCAATCTGTTATTTCAATCTATGTGTATTGTGTAACAACGAGAAATGTATATATATGTATTTACTTTAAGGCAAACTGAGTGAGCAAAATTATTATTATTATTATTATTTATAAGGACATGTATTATCCATTTATAAAATGAACCAGTATACTGTCAACAAAACTCTGGAAAAAAAAAAAATCAGAAATAATACGTATATATGTACTGATTTTTTTATTGAATCTAATATTTCAATATTTTATAAAAAATTCGGTAATTTTATACAATTTTTATATTATGATTCGTTTTTATTTTATTTTTAAGTAGATGTTTGATATTTTATATCTTTCTCTTATTATATTATCATAATCTGTTTTATCACTTCCTTTTTTTATATATATATAAATTCATTTATATAAAAAGAAATAATAATAATGGACTGTCTGGCAGAAGTAGCTGCACGCGGGGACGATTCTCGTCTCCTCTTTTATGGGGAAATATACTTCTTCATTTTTAAAGTATGCTTTGGAAAAAGAAAATCTCCAATTGTGGGAAGAATTATGGATAAAAAATAGA
This sequence comes from Triatoma infestans, assembly GCA_011037195.1. Classification (NCBI taxonomy): domain Eukaryota; kingdom Metazoa; phylum Arthropoda; class Insecta; order Hemiptera; family Reduviidae; genus Triatoma; species Triatoma infestans. Next base: position 6,376 of record JAAEAF010011048.1, read on the forward strand.
GAGAAAAGGACAAGTTACTAAAGGTTATTTTCCATCCATTAAACAAAAGGCAAAGCGCTTAACAATTCAGATCAACTTTTATTATAAAATCAGTTTTATTTCTAGAAATAGCCCATCAGTATCTTTACAAACTCGAGTATGATACATTTGTGTTAATTCTACAGCCCAAACGCCTGATCATCTCATGTTTGAATGCAAGCTATTGGAAGTTGTAATGGGATCCGAATCATTATGATTCGTGAGTGGATCCGAAGAACCTAGTTACTCGATACCTAGGCCAAAGTAGGAAGGCAGAATATAGAGCCGAGCTAGGCCTAGAACAAGAACAGTTATTGACATCCAGTCAGCATATATCATTCTACTTTCTAAAACTTCAACCAATCTGTCTTTCTCTCTTAATTATTTCCCTCGCTACGTTATTCTCTAACATCTATTAACAGTGTAAAGTCCTTGCAGTTTGTTGTTTCTATTTCATTATATCAGTGTTCAGCACATCTATTGGTTTATTTCTTCTTCATCATTCCTTACATTATTCTCTCTATTCTCTTTATCTCTCACATTCATTATAGAAGTTTAGCGTTCACATTTTGGTGAAAGTCGTGATTTTTATCAGGAGAAGCTTTGGCCAATTAAACACCAAAATTTCAATAACATATTTTCACAAATTTTTACATTCCATAACTTTGTAATTTTGTCTGTTCCAATTCGACACCTAAATTTACAGTCGTATTATATTTGTTTACATAATTACATCAAATTTTTTATTTTGTTTTATATGATTGTTTTTCAATGTTTTTATTTTGTAACTTTTGAATGGTTATAATTATTTTTAAATTGTCTTTTTTCTTCTTTTTTTTGTTCACTATTAGATAGAGGCAGTTTACTTCTTCAAATTAAAATGTATTTATTGTTCTACATCATATTCATCTTTCAACATATGATCTTCCAAATTGTCAAGCATTACAATATATAAAATGTTAAAACTTATGCATGTAATACATATGTGGTAATACATATATGGATTTACTGGGTAGAGGAAAACAAAAAAATAATATTAAAAAACTTTTTTTACTGTTATTCATGGTACTTTAATATGATAAAACATAAATAGCTGCTAAAAGCTCTCTTATTATTTTACGTATGTCAGTGTAAAGTCAGCTCGTCTGAGGATATAAACAAATGTGTTCAGTTTTATACCAAGTTTGTAGAAAATTGTTGGAAATATTTTCGAGAAAAATCTCTGAAACTGAAAGTAACAAACCAAAAAAATTTCAATAAAGTCATGCTACAGATTTAATTATATTTTTCCAAGCACGAATCATGCAATCTTGATCGCTATTTTATATGATGTTCGAAACTTGTACAGTGTTATATTAGAATGACAGTTTAGAAGGAAGCTTAACAGCAATGTGGAAACAGATGTTGTAGACTTTTCTGAAATATATTTTCCATGAGAATGTTTCTAAAAAGTAATATTACTACTGCAATAGATATTCTATAGTTGTGCTTACTATGTTAGAATAAGCTGTATGTTTGTATTTCACGTAAAGTTGTAAGTAAATTGCACAAAACTGAACGTAATCTAAAAATAAATAAATAAAAATAAAAATCTTTGAATAAAACTGAACATTGAAAGAGCCGGGTTTTGACCGAAACCTATGAAACGAATCCTTTGATGATACCAAAAACTGTGCACTATGTTTTATGTTCTCTCTCTCTCTCTCTCTTTCTGGGTAATATTACGGTAAAATTCTGGTTTTGTTTGATTGTAGTAAATCAAAAATTGATTGAATTAATCCCAAATTTATTAGTGGTAAAATTGAAAGCTCTTGGTTTCTCTGTAAGTTCATTAAAATGTTGAAAATGTGGGTGAATCCGCAATGCTGGATAACATCCGGTATTTTATCCCTCGCAGTATGCATATTGGTTTTGTTCCTGACCGGTTCATCCACATCGTCAGAGCAAATTCACCAAGTTCGTGTAGAGAGTCCACTTCAACGAAATGTTTCTGTTAGACTCACACTTGTTGGTTGTATATGTGTGAGAAGATTATAAGGTTATCCCCATATATATACAACTAACAAGTGTGAGTGTAACAGAAACATTACATGTACTTGGTGAATTTGCTCTGACGATGGATGAAAAATCCGAAACAGGTCAGGAACAAAACCAATATGCATGCTACGACGGATAAAATACCGTTTTTATTAAAACGGTTTGAATCCTACTCTGAAAATATAAAGCAGTAAGTAGTTATTGATAATATGTTTCTAACTAATTGGCAGAGGTTTAGTGCTGTAGTTTTCCAAGGAACAATGCTTGGTCCCTTACTATTCTCTGTTTATGAAAGTTACCATCGGTCATCGAACACTAACTGTAAGCATCAGATATATGCTGATGATTTACAGATTTTTTACGCGTTGCTGATTCATTATATGAAGACATTCGCAAAGTACAGCATGACGTTTCTTCAATACTATTTTGGGCTGTAAAACATTGCTAAAATTAAATATTTCTATTGATGGGAAACTTTAAATTTCTTTAATAGAATTAATTTTTATAATTTAACTTAACTAGATCTTTAATAGATCTACCTAAAAAATAATTTAGGTGTCATTCTTACCAATACATTTTCTTGGATTGACCATATATAAGAGATTTCTAACAGAATTTACAAAACCCTCTAGCAGATAAAATATAACAGACATGCGTTATCTACAGATCTTTGTAAACTATTCATTTCAACCCTTAACAACGCACTTCCCTCTACAGATCTGGTGCGCTACCTTGGGCTTTTCATAGACAAACGACTCACGTGGAACCCACACACACGACTTAAAAGACAAGCCATGACTAAACGTGCCAAACTTCTTTACAGACTTCTCGGACGACGGTCTAAATTACCAACTGAACTGAAGAGACTAATATATAACACCATAATCAAACCTATGTGGACTTATGGACTAGAGCTGTGGGGTTCAGCCAAACCGACCAACATACGGACCATACAAACATTTCAATCCAAACTACTCAGACAGATAGTTGACGCTCCTTTTTACGTTACAAACCTCACTCTCCACAATGACCTTAACATCCCTTTCGTACAACAACTTGCCAAGACAAAATACCACAAATACCACACTGCTCTCTCACACTGCCCTAATCCCTTCGTACAGTCTCTTGCTTCTACTACCATCCCTGACAATCCACCTCGCCGATTGAACCGCCAGTGGCCCCGAGATTTCCTTCGGGACTGATCAGTGACTGGTATCCCGTAGAGAGTGCTACCACTGGGTAGTTTCTCTCCGCCCACTCTTCACGCCTCTATACTCTCTCTCTTCTCATTTACTTATTGTATATAGAACTATACAGATTGTAAATTTCTAAATAAAGAAAAAAAAAAAAAAATTTCAACCCTTGTGTTTCTTTATCTAGATTAATGCTGTTTTTTTTTCTAATGACCTCACTGAATACTTAAATTCCAAAAAAGTCATTACCAAAACATTAACAGCTTTCAGTAGCAAATTATTTGAGATCATTTATTTTCACTTCAACAACAATTTAAGATCTTTTTTTTTTCTTTACTTTTTTTATTTGATTTATCATTCAATTTTTATTTTGATGACATGATCTTTTTACATATATGTGTGTTACATAGATGTGTGTGTGAGGGAGGGACGGAGAGAGTGAGAGCGTGTAAAACAAACACACAACACAAAGACTTTTCGTTAAAATATATAAAATATATTTCCTGAGTTTTGTAAATTGTGATACGACCTCCAAAAGTTCTTCCAATCAAAAGGAAGGAGAAAAGCAAAAAATAAAAATTACAGATCTTGTGCAAGCAATTAAAAAAAAAAAAAATGTAATGGAAATGGGCGGAGTTGTATTAACACAGAGTGGATGGATACCGGGTGGATGAAAAAAAATTAATAGAGTTGTAGTAGAGGGGGCAGAAAATGCGCTGGCGTGTGATGAAATCAGGCAGGTCCAATTTGGTTCCTATCAGCGCTGGGGGAGAAATAAATGGAAATTGCTGAGATAGGCGTTTGCCCGAAAAAAAAATGGACTTCAATTTGCCAAAGATGAGATGTTATTTTATTATTTCTATTGATTTATGATAATAATTATTTTTTTTTTTTTTTATGTCGATATAAAAGAGTTTCTATTTAACCGAATTGGAGAATTCTATTCAGTAAAGAGTAAATTGTTTACAATGTTAGTAATTATAATAATAACAATGCTTAATATCTAGTTCATATAAAATTTATAGAAATCAAAGTTTCTAGCGATAGCTAAGAAATGTAGTTGGTGATGATGTATTGTTTGTGTAGTAGTGTGTAGCACGAGCGGTATTGTAAAGGGCTTGTATGTATGTTTGAGATGAAGATAGAAGTATTAGAAATAGCGAATAAGAACCACCTTTAAATAAATAATTTAACTATATATTAAATTAGTAAATATACAAGATAATTATTAATTTTGAATCTTGAATTATAACTTATAAATGCGAGGAAACAAGTAACAACTAATAGCTAGATTGTTTGAAACTCAAATTTTGACATTTAAACTGGCACTGATGTTAAGTGAGCGACTTCTGATACAAATGTTCTGGTTCAGTGTCTAATTCCGACTGTCTCGTTTTAAAGCAAACTTTAGACTCTCCCTTGAAAGTATGCTTTCTCTTGGTAGTTCAAATCCTCCCATGTTAGAAGGGGCAAAAAGACAAAGCTGACTAAGTTCTATGAACTCTTCTGTAACGGTGGTCTTCTACCTAGATTTACCCTTCTTGCTAACCAACTTGCATTTTTTCTTTCAAATCATTGTTTTTTTTCTAATTATATTTATAATATAATTTCTGGCATCCATTACACCTATAACCAGGCCAATTTCAAATTCTTTAAATATGTAATACATTGTTGGATATAAAGTAAAAATAAAAAAACTGGCGTGAAACACTCACACGACTTTCTCTAATTGCAGTTAATACAATTATAAAAAATTATTATTTTTTTTTTTTTATTTAAATTTTTATTCAGTTCCCTAATATAAATAATGGAAATCATGCGGTACATGTATCTCACAAAGCCAGTTTAATTGAAATGATTACATCAGAGATATGTTCCATGATAGCCTACTTCTTTTTGTGATCGTCGACCCGTTTCGGGCGTTCACAAGCCGTTTCATCAGGTTGTTTCTGTCAAAACATTATGCTAACATAGACTGGCACAGAGCAAATTCTTCAGTTGATACTCTGTCTATTTTTTCACACTGTTTTGACAAAAAACATCCTGATGAAGGGCGAACGCCCGATAATCACAAAAAGAAGCAAGCTATCACGGAAAATATCTCTCTTATACTTTCCAACTCTGCGGAACCAATCACAACAACTATGAAATGATTATCATGTGGCGCCAATAAGATTGAACAAATCTAGAATCTCACATCACAGATTTCTCAAGGACCTCCAAAAATTAAATTTTCCAGTAAAAAAAAGTAGTTTGTAATAAAAGTGATAGGTACGTTTATATCTACGTTAATTGGCATTCTATGTTTCGAAGAAAAATCATTGTAGACGCCGGTTTTGGGAATATTCCAAAAATAACGTTTCTGTAAAGCTATTGATTTTGACCCAAAATCTTATTGGCAGTTGCGATGGTAATATCTAAACAAAATCTCCAGTTTGAGCTTCTTGCCATTTTGCATATTTCATTTAAACAAAAACAAACGCAAACGTTTATGTATTATAGAGTATTCGCTAAAAACATCAGTTTCTTCAGGAGACTTCAAATTTTATATTTGCGGTAAATTTCAGAAAATCATGCTTCTCTACTTCCACTTACTTATAACGGTGTGAAGAAGAAACCAATAATTTATCTTTATTTCATTCACTAAAATTTTTGGAAGTATTTGTTGGCATCGATAAATTTTTCAAATTTATTCAATTAATTCAATTCAGTTTATTCATTCATTAAATTCAAATTTTGAATTTGAGTCTGTGTTTAGCTCCTGTAGTGTGCGTATCAAAGTTCGCTTACTCACTAGTTATAAGCAGACTTATCTGTTTTTGCTTTTCCTTTTTTTTCGTTTCTTTTCTCATTTTCTTTTAAATTTATAATTTATTTTCTTTTATTTTACAAAGAGGTGTTGATTTTTTATTTATTTATTTTATTCAATCCTTTTTTTTTCTTCTTCTTTCTCTGAAGTATAATAATCGGATTTTTTCTTTTCTTTCTAATTTTCTGTAAATTTCTGTGTATATAGTATAAATAAATCTTTATTATTGAGTGTTAATTAATTTAATAAATGAATGATAACAGTAGAGGACAAGTGGGAGTCCCACCTGATATAGAAATAATGAATTGTGAAGTAAGTAATGTAGAAAGTAATGAGAATAATGAAATTGCAGTAAATTTGGGGAATAATAATGTTAAAGAAATTAATAATTTCAAACAGTATGTATCTATGGAATACAGAACAAGTGATCTGGGCCCGTTTTATGTTTTAATTGAAAGTATTGATAAAGAAAAGAAGGGTATATCAAGGGTTCACCCTATGTCTATTGGAAAACTATTGCATATTAATCATCCGGAAATTGCAAACAATATAATTGCAATTAAAAAACTGGGCATTAATAGACTGAGAATAGAATTTAATAATGGTATATCAGCAAACAAATTAATGGGAAGTATTTTATTGAAAGATAAGGGTTTTCATGCATACATTCCCAGGTATTTATTACAAAGGAGAGGGGTAATAAGGGGAGTAGATACCGAAATAACTGAGAATGAAATTAAAGAGGTTATTAGGGGTCCCCCTGGAGTAAATTATGAACTAACTGATGTAAGGAGATTGAAGAGAAGAATTGTTGATAATGAAACAAAAGAAGCTAAATTGGTGCCCACTCAATCGGTTTTGATTACTGTTAGAGGCCAGCAGTTGCCACAATATGTTTACATTCACTTCGTTCGATGTGAAGTACATAACTACATACAAAACGTAGTACAATGTAAAAAATGTTTGAGATTTGGACACTTCCAGGATCAATGCAAAGGTTCTGTAAGGTGTGTAAAGTGCGGTAACAGACATGACACGAAAGAATGTGATAGTACAGAATCCAAATGTATTAACTGTAATGGAGTTAATCATTTGGCTTCAGATCAAAAGCTATGTCCTCGCTATAAAAAAGAAAAGTTAATAAAGCAAATTATGTCTGAGAGCAACATTTCATATTTAGATGCGAAACAGTTTTTTGATAGTGGCAATTCATTCGCTGCCATCGCAGGGAAAGATGCGCCTAATATAGACGATTTAAAAGACTTTCCTATATTTAATAAAAATTCAGTACATAACAATAGACCGTTTGCTTCTACTATCTCATATAAAAGAGGAACAAAAAGGCACAGATTATTGTCGCCAAATTATGATAAAAAAGAAATAACTCAATTATTAATTGGACAAGATGAGAAGAAAAATATTCCCGGCGGCCTAATTCCACTTAACCCTTATCGTCCGAAGGAGGCGAATAAATTGTGAGAAACTCTTGAAAATAATAATAACTTGGACATAGTTTTTGAAGCGGTGTACTCTATTATAAAGAGTGTTAAATCGAACGAATTAAATGAAATTACTGATGAGAAACTGAAAAATATTATAAAAGAAAGAGTAATAAATTTAAATGAGGCAATGTAGAGATACAGGTTTAATAAAAAAAAAAAAAAACTTGTATCTAGTTTTGTATACAGATTTTATAAATAGTTTGGATGTTTATATGTATATAGCTATTTTATTTAACATTACATATTGTACATATATGCGTGACAGTTGCTTGAATGAGTGTATAAATATATTACGTATGTACAAAAGTTTGTCTGTGAGTGAATCTGTGAGAATGTATATAGATTGTAAAAAGGTTATATATTTTTTTTGTATAGTGTATATAGTATTACAGTATATAGTGTATACAGTATTTGTGTGTATATATATGTGGATGTATGTGAATATATATATGTATACCGTTGTATATATGTATATTTGGCGTGTATTGTGTATGTACATATGTATATTTTTGTATTATATAGTTATTTATAAAAATCTTATACAAATATGAAATTACGGCCACTGAAAATGTTACAGTGGAATGCTAGATCAGCAATAGCCAATAAGCAAAATTTGGAAGCTTGTTTAATAAATGAAAAAATTGATATAGCTATACTGAGCGAGACTTGGTTCAAACCAAACATTAATGTTATATTTAAAGGCTATAATATCATCAGAATGGATCGGAAAGATGGGAAATCGGGGACAGCTATTTTAATTAAAAATGAAATTAAGTACAAAGAAATAAAAAATTTATATAAGATAAAGAAATTAATGATAGTGGGAATAGAAGTCAACCTATACAATAATTTTAAGTTTTCTATTATTTCTATATATAATTCTCCCACGAATATTATTAGTTTCAAAGAATGGGACAAATTGATAAAAAGTACTAGCGGGCAAATAATAATAGCAGGGGACTTCAACGTTCATAACGAAGTGTTTGGTTCAAGCTACACTAATTCCAAAGGTCGCCAATTGTTAGACGCTATACAAGATAACAATCTTGTATATTTGAATGATGGTTCTCCTACTATTATTAATAATATTAGACAAAAAAATAAATCAGCTGTTGACCTCACTTTTTGTTCACCTAATTTAGCTTCCAAATTTAAATGGAGTATTTATGAAGACGACTTGGGCTCAGATCACTATCCTATAATTATAGAATCTAATCCAGTTTTAATAGAAAATATCAAAATACGACCAAATTGTAAATGGGACACGAAAAAAGCCGACTGGGATGTATATAGAAATAGTTTTAACGAAAAACAAAATATTTCCTTAAATTATAAAGAATTTATTAAAGCGATAGATGAAGCTTGTCAAAAAGCTATACCTAAAAGAAAAGAATTTAGTTTTAAATATGTTAAATGTTGGTGGACGGATGAATGTACCACTAGCATCAAAAAGAGAAAAGAAGCTCTCAAGAAATATATACAACACCCAAACACAAATAATTTTATTGAATTTAAAAGACAAACGGCTTTATCCAAAAAAATTATTAAAAAAAGTAAAAAAGAATCATGGCAGGAATTTTGCAAAAGTTTAAATAAAAGTATTCCTTTAAAAAATATATGGAACAAAATTAAATCTTTAAATAATCAATTAATATATAACAATTTACTAGAAAAAGGCGACTGGGTTTATGATTTTCTAAACAAACTGGCTCCTTCCTATGTTGAAAATAAAATCGAATTTAATTTCGATATTAATGATGATAAACACTTTTTATTAGAGCCTTTCAAATTTAAAGAATTTTCCTCGGTAATAAAATCTCGAGCCAATAGTGCACCTGGTATCGATCAGATCCAATATAATCATATTTCTAATCTACCTCATTCCTATAAAATAAAATTACTAGCTATGTTTAACGAGATGTGGAAGACAGGTGAATTCCCTTCCGAATGGAAAAATTACGTTGTCTGCCCTATTTTAAAATATAACAAACCTAAAGAAAATTATCAGTCATATAGACCTATTTCTCTGTCTTCATGTTTATTAAAAACACTAGAAAGATTAATAAAAAATAGATTGGAATGGTGGTTGGAAACTAACAATAAATTCCCCATAACACAATATGGTTTTAGGAAACGGAAGTCTGTATATGATTGTCAAATCCAGCTAATTACAGATATTTTTCAGGCTTTTACATCAAATAAAGTGCTTCTAGCTTTATTTTTAGATTTCACCTCTGCTTATGATTCGGTGCAAATGCCGATCCTAGTAGCTAAATTGAAAAAGGTGGGGCTACCTGTAAAATTTATAAGTAATATAATTAAACTGATATCGGATAGAAATGTATACGTCAAAATAAATGACATTTTAGAAGGCCCTCGAATCGCTAACCTAGGGCTTCCACAGGGAAGCATCCTTTCTCCCACACTGTACTCTCTTTACACTGCAGAATTAGAAACTCTGTTTTCCAAAGACATTAAAATACTGCAATACGCAGACGATGTCTGCATCTATGTTATAAGACCATCCTTTCATGAATGTAAAGATTTGTTGGAAGAAGCATTAACGAAACTCGAAACCTGGATATTTAAAAATGGTTTAGATATTTCTGAGAAAAAGTCTGTCATTTGCCCTTTCACAAAAAAAAGAAGGTTGCCTACATTGGACACAGTTACGTTGGCGGGGCGTTCCTATCCATGTGAAAAGTTTGCCAAGTTTCTGGGGCTTATTTTAGATAAAACACTAAATTGGAAGGAACACATTAAAATGACTGAAAACAAACAGAAAAATATTTTAATATGTTAAGAGCAGTTTCTCATCATAAATGGGGAGCTGACCCAGATATTTCGTTAATATTTTATAAAGCAACCATTAGATCTGTGTTAGACTTTGGGTCTATGTTTTATGGTACAGCGAAAAAAACAATTCTTAAACCTCTACATATAATACAGAATAAGTGTGTGAGATTATGTTTGGGTTTCCTTCGAAGTTCTCCACTTGATGTCGTGTACTCAGAGGCATGTGAGCTACCTCTAGAATATAGGCTTCAGTTGTTATCCCATAGATATATGTTGAAAATTGCTGTGCTTGATGATAGAATTTACAATAAGGTTTGCCAGTTAAACACCAAAATATTAACTTATAAATATTGGACAAACAAGACTTCACCAATATTCTGTGATAGTTTTATAGAAATCTCGAATCTAAAACACTTGGTTCAATTAAATAAAGGCGGGCTATTTTCACCAGTAAACTATAATATATCTCTTTTAGATATAGATATGAAGTTAATTGGGGATTTCTCGAAATATCCATGTAATATAAAACAATTAGCATTTTTGGACACTCTAGATAATTTATGGCCTGATGTTTATCCAATATTTACAGACGGTTCCAAAATGAATGGGAAAGTAGGTTGTGCATTCTATGATCCCCAGAAAAATTTTTGTAAAATCGCTAGCTTTCCTGAACCTGCCTCCATTTATACTGCTGAGATGACTGCTATATTGTTAGCCCTTAAGCACATTATGAGCATGCAGAAAGAAGGCTCTTACGCTATAATAAGTGATAGTCAGAGCTCCCTATTAAAAATAGCAAATCCAAAAATACCGCCAGAAAATAACTTTATACTCAATGAAATCCTTACAGTAATATGTTTATTAAAGGAGAAAGGTATTAGCGTAAAGTTTGGATGGATAAAGGGACATAGTGGGCTTCGTGACAACGATATCGTGGACTCAATGGCGAAGGAGGCCTCCGTGAATGGGGAAAGGCTGGATTATATACCTTTGCCCTGTTCGGATTTAAAAGGAACTTTAGCCAAGTTAGTTTTACAAAAGTGGCAAGAAAAATATATAAGTAGCGATAAAGGCAGCTTTTATAAATCGATAAACCAAAATTTAAAGAAAAGAACATGGTTTAGAGGCTTAAATGTGGGTAAAAATGTGGTGACGACAATAAGCAGACTGAGAGCAAACCATGCAGTTTGTAGATCCTATATGAACAGAGTGGGGTTGTGTTCTTCTCCACTTTGCGAACAATGTCAAGAAAATGAGGATTTCAGGCACATTGTCATGACATGTAGCAAGTATTTACAAGAGAGAAATAAATTTTTCAACAATATATCAAAATATCTGGATTCCCCATTTAGATATGAAAGTATTATATTTTCAGAAAATTTATATGTTTTGCAAGAGCTTGTCACCTTTTTGGCAGTATATAAATATAACAGTTAACTTATTGATGACATCCTATATAGTGCGTTGGACATCTAGCTGCAGTGGCGTATATTTCGTTTACTTACTTATTTATATCGACGTGAAGTGTGTTCGTGTGCATATATATATGCGCGCGCGCGCGTGTGTGTGTGTGTGTGTGTGTGTGTTTGTGTGTGTGTGTGTGTGTGCAACTCAGTGTTTGTGACGAAATTTCAGAGTATGCATATAATGTTTATAGTATTTATTAAGTTTTTATTTTATGATAGGTATGCCTGTATTTATTAGTATGGAAGTATTTATTTGAGTGAATATTTAGGATTAGTATAAATTAGAACTAGAATGAATGATTGTATGAATGAGTGTGGGGGGGACCAATACCGGCCAGGGGTGGCAACTTTTGGTCGTGTAGGAAGTCTTCCTGCACTGTTTTAATTTTGGGAGCCACCTTCTCTTGGAGGGGAGGGTCTGAGCCGGGATTGGCTACCCCGGCACCTGTGCGAATGGGAGAATGATTGTTGTGTAAATAGTGTAAATAATTTTAACTTAGTTTTTAAGGAAAAGGGGTGCGAGGAATATCGAGTACTCCACCCCATATTATTTTAGACGTGTAATGATTGTGGTTAGAATGAATGTATTTATTGGTATATATGCTTGTATGGATGTATTTATTGGTATGAATCGGTAGTCTAGTTGTGAGAAGAAAAGTCGAAAATGTAAGAAATATGAAGGGTCTAAAGATAGTATGAAGGACGTTAATAGGACTGAGGCTAGATGATCTGACAGATTTGACTATGTTGGATGTTAATCTATTTTGCCCAAAATATGTTAGAAATAAATATATAAATAATACATGGCAGAAATAGCTCAAAAGCTAATGCCAAAAAAAAAAAAAAAAAAATCAAATTTTTTTTTTTTTGACAAGAAAGGTTTATTTTTTTTTTTTTACCTTTCGTGAAATATTTACAATTCAACCTAATTTAATGATTTATTGTTTATAAATAATAATTCTGAAGTAAATAAAAAAAAAAAAATGTATAAAAGGAGATTATAAAATCATTACAGAATAAGGAATTTACTCTAGAAAAACAATTCGGGAAATAGTTGGAAGAACACATTAAGTTCTGTTTCCCACAGAACGTTAGGTTTTTTTTTTTTTTTTCAATTGTTTATTTAAACGTTGGCCTATTTCACGTATATATTTAGTACAAAACACTTTCCTTAGAGAAAGCCTGTTGTTTTTCCTCTAGAATGTTATCTATCCCTTTAAAAATGTAATGTTACACAGTGTTTATACTCGGGCATGCTATAATAGAAAAACTTATTCATTTTGTTTATATATCATCTTATTTCATCAATATTTTTGTTGTTAGATTATTAAATAAATACAGTTCAATAGAAAACATTTTATTAATTTTTTTTTTCACAAAAAAGTGCCCTCTTTATCAAAAATCATTATAAAGAAGCTGTAGTGTATTATATATATTATAAAGAAGTTTTTATTACTGTATGTTTCTTCAGTAATTTGATATTGTTTATAAATTTATCAGATAAATTAGAAGAATGTTATGTCACACAGTGGGAAGTCTTGTGTCAACAACATCTTCATGAAGAGACAGATAATCGAAAAGTATTAAGAGAGAAATAAGGAAAACTGCTTTGTAAACTTGGGAGAAAGGTGTAGGTGGTATCATATTTCTAGAGAATAGCTATGGAAGAACGCTTTGGAAGAAGGGGTTTTGGAGATTAAAGTCAAGTTATAGCAGTGAAAAAGAAAATGTATATTGGAAATTTGTACAAGATAAAGCAAAGGAGAAATTTGTCCCAATATTTTGAAACTTTGAAAGGATTAAGACATGGGGGTACTACATGTCTTTTTTTTACTCTTTTTCAGATTATTTTAGATGAAATATGTAATGAATGGTTCCTGAAATGTAAAAAAGAAAATTGATCCTGCGATAGAAAATGATTATCCATGAAAATGAGTGTACTAAGCCTTATTATTTCTGGTGGCATTCTCCTAAGATGATCTGGTTGTCATTACCTAGGACAGAGAAGTTCTGGAATATTTTATGAGGAAATTAAAAGACACTTACCAACGTTTACCAAATAATGGGATAAAGATAAAATTGATAAAACAGGAATACATGTTAGTAGGAAGTAACAATGAAGGACATTTAATTATTGATGGAAAAGTTTATAGGAAGATTAAAACTTTGAAATATATCCTAGAATTGATATTTGAAAGAAGAAGGAGGTTATGAAAAAGGAAGTATGGAAAAGAAGGAACAAGGTGAAAATATACCATTCAATTCTGTGGAACAAAAATTTATTAAACAATATAACAAAAGAAGAATTTTTTTATTCCTTTGTTGAAGGGATCCTCATGTACGGGGCAGAGACCTGATCAACATCTAGAAAAGCCTTGAAAAAAATTCCGACTATCCAAATGGACTTCTGGCGGAGATGTGTCCAAACGACGTGACTCCATAAAATAAGAAATGAGAATACTCGAAAAGAAATGGGGGATTAAAGAATCCATTTCTGAGAAGATTATGAAGCAGAAATTAAGGTGATATGATCATCTGTGTGGAAAATGACACCGATAAGATGGTTAGAAAGAATAAGGTGATAGTACGTTCCAGGAAGAAGAAAACACCTGTCAGTGGGATGAGAAAACGTGATGCAAGAGGATTGGCTGGCAGAGTACTCAGAGAAGGGGTTTGGAGGAATAAATATTCTCTTGAGGATATTCGAGACTTGGACAGCAATTCTGTAGCAGGAAAATCTTGAAATATGGATGTAATAAGAATACTTAACCCGCATTACATCTATGTATTGCATAGACACATATATATTCGTGCCGTGCTTTACCAACGTATCAGTAGATATCTGCAATCTATATTATGGCATCAACTTGCTTTTTCTTTATGTTTCACATCATTAGAAAAGCATTAGTGCAAAATTCTAATTATTATCAATTTGTATATTTATTCTAAAATCATTCAAGAAGGGCTGAAGATTTTTTTTTTATGAGAATTTTTTCTAGAAATTTACTACTGAAAAATATTACAATCAGAAGTTACAAAGCCTACATAAGCCCAAGTTATTGCTTTCGCTTTAAAGAAAATTATTAGAATCATTTCTCGGAAAAGTTGAGAATCATTGTTAAAAACATTCAATGTGGCCCATTATCTAAGGAAGATAATGGTAAGATACCTACAGTAATAAATTCCTTTAAACAGGAATAAATCAAGACATGAAAGTAATGAAATAAGAGGACAGCTTGAACAACTTAAATATAGATCGGTGTGAAATTAGGGCAATAACCCTGAAAGAAAAGAAGGCGCAGATAACCACACAACCAGTCGACTGAAAACATACCGGAAGAGTCTACTCGTATCCCTAAGATATTTTGGACTTTATTATACTTTATTTTAATTAGAAAAATCTGGTGTGAAACACTCACACAACTTTATCTTAAAATTATAATTGACAAATTTTATAATTTGTGTAACAAATTTAATGAATGAAATTCGTCGAAAACTGAAAAAAAACTGTTCAGTAAAAGCGCACTTCCGGTTTACTAATTTCCTTGAAACTCGGAATTTTGGCCATCTATTTATTTTGTATTTAATTTTGTTTGGTTGTTAAAATCGTGTTATCAACTATGAGGAAAACATAACCACACCCCTCCCCTAAAAGTGCCCTTAAATGAATTTTCCCAGAGAAATGTTATAAATAAAAGTTGTAGATCTTTGTATGTTTAGTTTATATACAATTTTATGATCAAATCGTCTGAGCTATTTTTGAGAAAATCGCGAAAAAGTGAAAAAATCATTTAGTAAAGTGGTAAAGTAAACGCACTTCCGGTTATTCATTTTTTTTTCAAACTCGGAATTTCTACAACATATTCAATTCTAATTCACATTATTTAGATGACAAAATTGTCTAATAAACTGAAATAGCACTTTAGATGAAACCTAAGTCCACCCCTCCCCCAAAAGTGCCCTGAAATGAATTTTCACAGAGCAATGTTTCAAATAAAAGCTCCTTGTATGTGTAGTTCGTATACCAAGTTTGAAGAAAATCGTCGTGCCCATTTTTGAGAAAAAAGCAAAAAAGTAAAAAAACTAACTAGTAAAGTGGTACTTCCGGTTGAGGAATTTTGACAGATAACACACTGTCCGATCTCTATACCTAAACGGAATATCAAGTTTCAACTTTCAACGGTTTTTCGTCTTTGAACTATGCTGTTCACACACACACACACACACACACACACATACAGACCATTTGCTAAAAACCACTTTTTTGGACTTAGAGGAGCTCAAAACGGATATTTCCGGTGAAAACTCGATATCGATAATTTGATACGATTACAATATTCCTCCTACTGGAAGTTAGAGAAAATAAAAACTTAAAACCAAAAATAGAAAAATATTATTATTAATGGCCTCATTATTTATTTATTATGTATAGCATTGTTAGGATTGTTTACAAAACTCTTTAAACGACTTTCGTCATTGAGATTCGGTCTTTAGCCAGAGATTAACATCAATTATCAACATCACCATTCAGTTGAGTTGCTCTTTCGGTCGACGGATTTTGTCTAATCCTTTTTTTAATCGGAACATCTGGTGATCCTAAACTTATTGTAATTGAAGCTTACTGTGATTTTTTTTTGCTTTTGAAAATATCGTATAACCAAACCTACTTACTCATTCTCTAAGACTATACTTCTAATCTGGGTACTAGATGTAATCTTCAACAATGAGAGGGTTCCCTAGTAAATAGGTTAGCCAAATTAGGCACCTATCTCTCTTCATTTTTATTTCTTTGGGAACATGTGTGCCAAGTTTCCAGACATTCATTCCAATAGATTTGGTTGGATCTTTTAATGAACAGTGTGTTAAAAAGAGACACCTTTTAGTAATAATTACTTTTGTAGAGTTTGTGAGACAGAGGAAGAAACACCCCCATTCATTATTATGACAGATTGGCTCGTTTTGTGAGTAAATTTGGTTCAGATTGGAAGAGTTAAGATTATAACCACTTAGAATTATTGTTCGATTTGTTCGGACCTGTTGTATGTCCTAAGTCTGGATTTTTTTTTTGTACTAGATCCGGTTTGTTGTTGTTTTTCTGTGGAGGCTATTTGGACCCAGACGAGCATTGGATAGCGTAGAACTTTGGATCCTCCCCCACTGACGTATAATCTAATAGTATCTATTTACCTCTGCACACACAGAAACTAACACATACACACACAAGTATTTGTATATACAGTCTTATTAATTTACTATTAAATTACCACTACAAATTAGTGATATAGTTATTATAATGCAAAAACCATTTTAAACCTAATTCCACAAGATATGTTGGAAATAAACCCGTTAAGTTCAGGGTTACTGGCCTAAGGGCAAAACAAAAAACATAAATGAACACACACAGTTGAAACTCACTTTTTTATTTCTTTACACAGCATAAACAAAAATTTCAATCCACATACAAAGTTAAAGCTGTAAATTAAATTTTAATCTCTAATTTGGTATTAGAAGAAAAAATATATAAATAAAATAACCAATAATGTTAAAATATACGAGTGGTTTATGTTAATATAATTTGTAATAGACAGGGAGGGTTAAATTCAATTTATATTCAAATTAGACACAATTGAATTTACAAAACTTTATCTATCTTATTTTTGTTATCTACTCATTTAGATTATTCGATACTGGTTTCCCCCGGCAATACCAACAGTTAAGTCTATAAATAGATATGCCACTTTTTCTTTTTTTTTTTTTTGTTGAATTAGTCTTCGGTCATTTGGACCAATTTGTAATGTTTATTTGATATAGTTGTTTTGTATTTTTATCGCATCGCTAAAGACATTATCTTTCTAAAAGTACATAACAACCACTTAGTTACGTTTTTGATACTTCTTTACTTTCTCTTACTCCTAGTAAGTCCGGTATTTTCACCGGAAATATCCGTTTTGAGGTCCCCTGAGTCCACAAAAGTGGTTTTTAGCAAATGGTCTGTGTGTGCGTGTATGTGAACAGCATAGCTCAAAAACGAAAAACCGTAGAAAGTTGAAACTTGATATTCCGTTTAGGTATCACCCTGGGATCTGACTGTGCTTTACCTGTCAAAATTCCTCAACCGGAAGTGTCACTTTACTAGTTGGTTTTTTTGCTTATTCACGATTTTCTCAAAAATGGCTCCGATGATTTTCTTGAAACTTTATATATAAACTACGCATACAAAGATCTACAACTTTTACTTTTAAACATTTCTCTGAGAAAATTCATTTAAGGGCACTTTTTGGGGAGTGGTGGGGTTATGTATTTTTCTAAAGCGCTATCATAGTTGATTATACAATTCTATCAAACAAACAAAATTAATTAGAAATAAATAGATGGCCAAAATTCCGAGTTTCAAGAAAATTAGTAAACCGGAAGTGCGCTTTTACTGATCAATTTTTTTCAGTTATCGACGAATTTCATTAAATTTGGTACACAAACTATAACATTTGTCAATTATAATTTTGAGATCTGGAGTAAGAGAAAATTGTGTGAGTGTTTCATACCAAATTTTTTTTTTTCGTTCATTTTTACCGTTTGAAAATGAGAACATATGACCTTAATATCATTTTGATTCAGTGTGGGAATTATATCTGCAAAGAACCACCCTTGCCCGAGGGGGAAAGGGGGGTAACTTTAAACCTGGTACATTAACTATTGTACCAGGAGAAAGTTAACCAGCATTGCGGACCCACCCATATATTAAATTATTTATAAAAATAGATTAACTTTGTTAGAATTTTAACTTCTCTTACTCTAAAATAAAGGAAGTAGGGGAATCGTGGCATTTGTTGAAGCAGATGTTCTAAAGGCAAACGGGGACTACGACGTTTGTCACACCAGGGTGGAGGGAAAAACAAATGCGGGTGTGAAACACACACACACTTTGCTCTACTCAGTTCCACCCCAACTAAAATTGATATTGACAAACTTATATAGTTTGTGTACCAAATTTAATGAAATTCGTCGAAAATTGAAAAAACTGTCCAGTAAAAGCGCACTTCCGGTTTACTAATTTTCTTGAAAACTCGGAATTTCAGCCATCTATTTATTTCTAACTAATTATGTTTGGATGATAGAATTGTATAATGAACTAGGATAGCACTTTGATGAAAATCTAACCCCACCCCTCCCCTAAAAGTGCTATTAAAAGAAATTTCACAGAGAAATGTTTTAGATAAAAGTTGTAGATCTTTGCATGTTTAGTTTACATACGAAGTTTCATAAAAATCGTCGGAGCCATTTTTGAGAAAATTGCGAAAAAATGAATAAATCATTTAGTAAAGTGGTAAAGTAAACGCACTTCCGGTTATCCGATTTTTTAAAACTCGGAATTTCAACAACATATTTATTTCTAATTAACATTATTTAGATGACAGAATTGTCTAATAAACTGAAATAGCACTTTAGATGGAAACCTAACCCTATCCCTCCCCCAAAAGTGAACTTCAGTGCATTTTCCCGGAGAAATGTTTCTAATAAAAGTTGTAGCTCTTTGTATGTGTGGTTGATGTTAAAAGTTTAAAGAAAATCGTCGGAGCCATTTTTGAGAAAATCGCAAAAAAGTAAAAAATCCAACTAGTAAAGTGGTACTTCCGGTTGAGGAATTTTTACAGATAACGTACAGTCAGATCCCATGGTGACCTCTAAACGGAATATCAAATTTCAACTTTCTACTAGCTAATTTTTCGTTTTTGAGCTATGCTGTTCACATACATACATACACACACAGACCATTCGCTAAAAACCACTTTTTTGGACTCAGGGGACCTCAAAACGGATATTTCCGGTGAAAACTCGATATCGAAAATTTGACACGATTACAATACTTCCTCTTAGGAGTAAGAGAAAGTAAAAAGATGGTATTTTGGGTATATTCCTTTTGCATTTAATTAAACATATATTATTGGAGGTTAGCTTAATCTATTATGAACTTGGGGTTCTTTGGTAGCACTGGGGGTAGAATTTCCTACCTCAAGGCGGAAGATTATTGTGGTATAGGTTTTTGAAGTGTAGGGCTAGAGCGAATGTTTTTAGAATGTAGTACACCTTTGGGAATCCCTATGCTTAATACTACGTACTATAATTTATTCCCAGTATATGAAACTACTATCTCAGTATTTATACAATAAAGTCTAAAAATATCCTCTTTTTTGTAACTTTTTTACTTTCTCTTAAGAGAAAGTATTGTAATCGTGTCAAATTTTCGATATCGAGTTTTCACCGGTAATATCCGTTTTGAGGTCCCCTGAGTCCAATAAAAAGGGGTTTTTTTGAAAATGGTACATGGTATATATGTAAACAGCACATCTCAAAAACGGAAAATCACAGTAAGTTGAAACTTGATTTATGTATAACCATGGGATCTGATAGTAGGTCAGCGGACAAAATTCCTCAACCGGAAGTACTACCACTTTACTAGAATTTTTTTTCCTTCACTTTTTTGCCGATTTTTTTCCGAAATTTTGCTCCAACGATTTTCTTTAAGCATGGTATACCAACTACACATAAAAGGATTTACTACAACTTTTATTTAGAAACGTTTCTTTGGTAAAATTCATTTAAGGGCACTTTTGTGGGCGAAGTGGGGTTAGGTTTTCCTCTAAAGTGCTATTTCAGTTTGTTACATAAATCTATCATCAAAATAATATTAATTAGAAATAAATATATTGTTGAATTTACGAGTTTGAAGAAAATCTTATGACCGGAAGTGCGTTTTTACAGAAAAAAATCTTTTTTCACTGTTCTGCTAATCTTTTTTCTCTAAAACAGCTGTAACAAAACTATGTGAACATAAGAGTAAATATATTACTCGTCATTTATTTTAATATTTAAATTATTTAATAATTAAATATTAAATGATTAAATAATAAATTATTTAATCTCGTCATTTATTTAAACTATGTGAACTACACGTACAAAGCGCTACAACTTTTATTTGAAAATTCATTTAAGAGGGTTTTGGGGGAGGGTGGATGGGTTATGTTTTCTCTAAAGTACTATGTTTGTTGATTATTACAATTCTACCACCTAGATACTGAACATTTTTTTTTAGTTTTTGCGATTTTCTCTGTAAAAAAAAACACCAACGAATATCATTATATTTGGTACACTAACTATAAAATTTTTTTCAATTACAATTTTGTAAACTGGAGTAAAAGAAAGTTATGTGTGAGTATTTCACGCCAGATTATTAAAAAAAAAATTGATTAATTACTCAATGCCACATATTAAAGCAATTGTAGATTGTATCTCGTCATTTATTTATATTATTTTAATCGTTTTTTTTTTTTATATATAATTTAAATAAAACCAAAAAATTATTATGTTTCGCTAGCCAGCACCAAGTAAAATATATTTACTCTTATGTAACTAATATCTTAAAAGTAAGAAGTTTTCTTTTGAGTAATTAAGAATTTGGTATTTATATGTATTTATATTACATTCTCATTTTTTTTTTATTACTTTCTCTTACTCCTAGTAAGAGAATATTATTTTAATATGAGAAAATATTATTTTAATCGTGTCAAATTTTCGATATCGAGTTTTCACCGGAAATATCCGTTTTGAGGTCCCCTGAGTCCAAAAAAGTGGTTTTTAGCGAATGGTCTGTGTGTGTGTGTGTCTGTGTATGTGTATGTATGTGAACAGCATAGCTCAAAAATGAAAAATCGTAGAAAGTTCAAACTTGATATACGTTTAGGTATCACCATGGGATCTGACGGTGCGTTATGTGTCAATATTCTTCAACCGGAAGTACCACTTTACTAGTTGTTTTTTTTACGTTTTTTGCAATTTTCTCAAAAATTGCTCCGAAGATTTTCTTTAAACTTTATATATCAACTACACATACAAAGAGCTACACTTTGATTAAAACATTCTCCAGGAATTCATTTAAAGGGCCTTCTGGGGGATGGTGGGGTTTATTTTTCTCTAAAGTCATCACAGTTGATTAGACAATTGTTTCATCCAAACAAATTAATTAAAATAGAATACATGGCCCAAATTCCGAGTTTCAAGAATTTAGTAAACCTGGAGTGCGCTTTACTGACAATTTTCTGTTCAGTTTTTCGACGAATCTTATTAAAAATTTTGTACACAACCTATAAAAGCTGTCAATTATAATTTGGAGAACTGGGTAAAGAAAAGTTGTGTGAGTGTTTCACACCAGATTTTTTTTTATTTGATTCCAGTATTTTTTTGAATTCAGTTTGTTTCTAGTTATCCTTTTTTTTTTTTTTTAAATATATATTTAATACCAACAAATTTGCTATTAAGAAAAAAAATCATGTATGGATATAAACATTGTTAATCTATTTTTCTTTTTATTTACTTCCTTTTATTTGTTCTCAGTTTATTTGTTTACAGAATAGTTATTTTATTTTATGATGTAGGTTGTATAAATTCTATTGAAAAAATATATGTTTAGGTCAAACTCCTTGCTACAAATTGTAATTAAAGTAATAAATAAATAACTAATAATAAAGAAATAAATATCAAAAAATAAATATGGGTTCATATGATACTGTGGAAACGTCTGGTTTTAATTTCCTTTTATCATATTGTTGCATTAAGGTCTCCTGTGTATGACAAAAAAATTTTGTAGCGAAAAGTCCATATGTGTATTTAGGAACATCGCATAAACCTCAAACTTGATCTTTCGTTTGGTTACAACCACCGATCGCATGTGACTTCATAGTTTCTGCCAAAATGCAGCTGAAACTTCATGCTATATTGTATAGTTTTTTTTTTTGTTTTTTTTTTAAGCTTTGCACATTATTATCGCAATCACACATCATATGTGCATAATAATTTTTTTTTAATCATTTTTTTCAGAAAAGAGATTTTTTTGGGTTGATGTGGGGTGGGGGAGGCAGCGGCATAGCTTTCCTCAAAAGTTATTAAATCAGTACATTACATGGTTCTATTACTTAATTACAATTATAGTGCGTAAACCATATTGCAATTCCAAATTTGAAGACAATCACTTAAACGGTTTTATAGAATTCATTTTTTTTTTTTTTAGTTTTTTGTCATTTTTCTCGAAAACGAATCGAACTATTTTCATTAAAAACTTAGAATGCTAACTTAACAGTTCTAAATCTGTCAGTTTTAGTAAAGATGTTTTGCACTAGTTTGCATGAAATTTTCTAATTAAGTACTATTAATGGGTGAAATGCTTGTGTGAAAATCCGAAATTTGAAGAAAATCGGGCAACCGATTACTTTTACTTTCTCTTAGTCCTAGTAAGAGGAAGTATTGTTAATCGTGTTAAATTTTCGATGTCGAGTTTTCACCGGAAATGTCCGTTTTGAAGTCCCCTGAGACCAAAAAAGTGGTTTTTACCAAATGGTGTGTGTGTGTGTGTGTGTGTGTGTGTGTGTGTGTGTGTGTGTCTACAGCATAGCTCAAAAACGACAAAAACCATAGAAAGTTGAAACTTGATATTACATTTAGGTATCACCATAGGATCTGACGGCGCGTTATCTGTCAAAATTCCTCAACCGGAAATACCGGATTTACATCTTTTGTTTAAGATATTTCTCTGGAAAAATTCATTTAAGGGCACTTTTAGGGGAGGGATGGGGGTTACAGCTTCCTCTAAAGTGTATCATAGTTGATTATACAATTCTATCATCCAAACAGAATTAATTAGAAATTAATAGATGGCTAAAATTCCAAGTTTTAAGAAAATTTGTAAGCCGGAAGTGCGCTTTTACTGAACAGTTTTTTTTTTTCAGTTTTTGACGAATTTCTTTATATTTGGTACACAAACTATAACATTTGTTAATTATAATTTTGAGAACAGTAGTAAGAGAAAGTTGTGTGAGTGTTTTACACCAGATTTTTTACTGATTGCATATTTAATTTTCCTTAGTTTTCTTCAAAACGGTTGTATCGATTTTCTTGTAGTAGTTGCAAATTTTCAATTAAATAATCCTTTTTACCATTGAAAGTACGTATAGGGTCTTCTACATCACAGAGTTTCTCAGGCAATTGCACTTTAAGCATTCAAAAGCCCTCACTCAGATCTCTTTATAGCTAATTTGCCCATAACTAGGAAAAAAATGCTATAGATATACTTATAAATTAAGACTGAAATTATATTTAAATAGATGAAGAAAAAAATACTATACCTTCCATATCAAGTAGCTTTTAATCAGGAATTTCAATCATAAATTTATTAACATCTTTTCGACATAATATATTCAATTTTTTGGGGGTACTACGTCCATCAGAGTGTACATTTTGAGTTTGTTCAAATTTCTTATGTAAATTTATTGTCGATTTTACCATAAGGGTAATATGGCAGCCATACAGTAGATTTTTTTTTTTTTTATATTTCAGAAAAATATGGAAAATCAATACATTTTCATTTTAATTTCAATTTACCTACGCAGATGACACAGCCATTCTTTCCCCACATCCCGATCCTGTCCTAAGCACACGTAACCTTCAGCAACATTTGCAATCCCTAGAGAAATGGTTTTGCAGATGGAGAATGAAGGTTAACGTCCAAAAAAGCAAAAATATAACGTTCACCCTAAGACGTGCCATTTGTGTCCTCCAGTTCATATGAACCACATCTTATTACCATGCGTTGATACAGTTAAATATCTAGGACTCTATATATAGATAAACGCCTGACATGGAACCCACATACAAGACTGAAACGAAACGAAGTAAAAAAAATCTGGTGTGAAACACTCACACAACTTTCTCTTACTCCAGTTCTCAAAATGATAATTGACAAATTTTATACTTTGTGTACCAAATTTAATGAAATTCGTCGAAAACTGAAAAAACTGTTCAGTAAAAGCGCACTTCCGGTTTACTAATTTTCTTGAAACTCGGAATTTCAGCCATCTATTTATTTCTAACTAATTATGTTTGGATTATAGAATTGTATAATCAACTAGGATAGCACTTTGATGAAATCTAACCCCACCCCTCCCCTAAAAGTGCCCTTAAAAGAATTTTTCCAGAGAAATGTTTTAGATAAAAGTTGTAGATCTTTGCATGTTTAGTTTATATACGAAGTTTCAAAAAAATCATCGGAGCCATTTTTGAGAAAATTGCGAAAAAGTGAATAAATCATTTAGTAAAGTGGTAAAGTAATTGCACTTCCGGTCATCCGATTTTTTTCAAACTCGGAATTTCAACAACATATTTAATTCTAATTAACATTATTTAGATGACAGAATTTTCTAATAAACTGAAATAGCACTTTATATAGAAACCTAACCCCACCCCTCCCCCAAAAGTGCCCTTCACTGCATTTTCCCGGAGAAATGTTTCAAATAAAAGTTGTAGCTCTTTGTATGTGTGGTTGATTTTTTAAGTTTAAAGAAAATCGTTGGAGCCATTTTTGAGAAAATCGCAAAAAAGTAAAAAATCCAACTAGTAAAGTGGTACTTCCGGTTGAGGAATTTTGACAGATAACGTAGTGTCAGATCCCACAGTGATACCTAAACGGAATATCAAGTTTCAACTTTCTACTGTTTTTCGTTTTTGAGCTATGCTGTTCACATACATACATACACACACACGGACACACACACACACACACACACAGAGACCATTTGCTAAAAACCACTTTTTTGGACTCAGGGGACCTCAAAACGGATATTTCCGGTGAAAACTCGATATCGAAAATTTGACACGATTACAATACTTCCTCTTACTAGGAGTAAGAGAAAGTAAAAACGTTAC
>JAAEAF010011049.1:0-16729 GCA_011037195.1 Triatoma infestans
GTCAAATTTTCGAAATTGAGTTTTCAACCGGAAATACGTATGTGATTTGAGATGATCCCCTGAGTACGAAAAAAAAATGTTTTTTAACGAAAGGTCTGTGTTTGTGGTGAGTGTGTGTGAATAAAATATCTCAAAAAAAAGGAAAATCGTAGGAAGTTCAAATCTGAAAATTCCGTTGAATTTTTTTTTTTTTTTACTTTTTATTGGGATTTTCTTGTTTTAAAAGGCTCCAACGTTTTTCTTTAAACTAATCTTCATTTACAATGAGATGTTTGTACGGCAATGGCCAGAGGAGTTTTTAAAGAAAAAAAAAATTTCTTTGTTGCTCTACGTTTCGAGTACCATTGGTGGGTAAGAAATTATAAAACAGAAGTGACAGTAAATTAAATAAAATGATATTGACAATAAGAGAAAATAAGACAGATAAAGATACCTTTAGGACAAGAAAAGGAGTGAACGTTGAGAACGCTGTGATGGATGCAAGAAATAGAAAAACATATATTTAATTTGAAAAAAATCAAAATTATGAAGAATATGTAGACATTACCTTGCAAAAGGACATTTCAGGTAGAAGACCACTATTGTCTTATAGAGTTCATGAACTTGATAGCATTGTCTACCCCCTTGTTCTCACAGGGGAAGATTTGAAATAACAATTAGAAGACATTCCTTCAAGCATAGTTTGTTGTAGATACCGAAACAGAACACATCAGGACTGTGCCAGTTATAAGTTAAAACATAAGAGTTTATTTCCAACTAAATTCAGTAAATTAATAAACATATTGCTGTGTTATTGAGTAGCATTGAAATAACTTAAAGCATATATTTAATGTAATCTACCAGTGTTTTCTTAATTATTCTTATTACTTCTCTCTAAACTATTGGGACGCTAAAAAATTGGGACTCGTAGTAAATGAAAAAAGACCAAGTATATGGTAGTTGGAAGTAACTGCTCTGCTCCTTATATGCAAATTGGAAACTATAAGTTTGAAGTAGTTCAGGGTTTTGTTTATCTGGGTACTTATGAAAATTCCGAAAATAACCTGTCAAAGGAAATTGAAAAGAGAATAGCGTCAGCTAGTAGATGTTATTACGGACTCACCAAACATTTTAGTTCCAGACTAATCTCTCAAAAAACCAAGACTACTTTATATAAAACTTTGGTTCGACCGATATTAACTTACGGTTCAGAATGCTGGACACTTAAAAAAGTGGACGAGCAAAGGATTGCCATTTTTGAAAGGAAAATTTTAAGGCGGATTTATGGACCAGTCCAAGTTAATGGTGAATGGAGAAGGAGACATAATCAAGAGCTTTACAATAAATATAAAGATAATACTGCAGTGCAAGTAATCCGCATTAATAGGCTCCGGTGGGTGGGACATGTTCTAAGAATGGAAGACAACAGAATGCCGAAGAGGATTATGAATTACCGTGTCATCGGTGTCAGAAAGGTTGGCCGCCCAAAGGCTCGATGGATGGACCAGGTTGGAAGAGATGCAACCAGGCTAGGCGCGCGGAATTGGCGGTCTAAGGCTTTGGATAGGGACGATTGGGGTCAATTTCCTTTGGAGGTCAAGGCTCGACCCGGGCTGTAGCACCAGGGAAGTAGAAGACTTCTCTCTTAAACATATATTCTCACAAGCCCTTTTACAAAACCGCTTACGCCACAAGCTACCAGCACACAAACACACAACATCACCGAATACATTTCAACGTTGAGACTGAAATAAAGAGAGAATATTTTTTTTTTTTTTTTAATTTAAAAAACTGTTAAAATGTGGGAGGGATAAGAAAAATATTTATAGTGAGGCGCGGTAATTTCAAATTTGGAAGAACAAATTACTAGGACGAGTATCTTTGTTTTAGCGTTAGAAAAATATTGTTGTAAATTGAAGTTATGATTTCTTTGTCTTTTTTAAAAATTGATAGAATTCGGATTAAGATGAATTTGTAAGGATTCGGATAGAAGACATTTTGAATGGTTGGGGGTAAGTGGTTAAAAATGGAAGGGTTATTGAAATCGATGGTATGATTGAAAGTCAGAACATGTTTAGAGAGAGTAGTGCTGTCAATTTTTTTTGTTAATGCCTAGTTTAATAATCTTCATTTACTATCTACACACATAAATATTCTATGGAGCTTTTTGACAAAATTATCTCGGCAAAATTGATTATTGTAGTGTTATTAAGGTGGAACAATAGTGTGATAGTTTTCCACTAAAATATCGCTTCAGTAAAATATGGTGTCACCTATATAATATTACGTAATATAGACTTGATGTATTGTTAGAATTACAAATTTAAAAAAAAGAAAGTAAAAATTGGTTTCCTAGATTTTAAAGAATAGGGTTTCGAATTTTCCCCGTAAACAACTATATAATGATGCTCCTTTTTTATGCTCAAATAATAATTAACTGCACAAATAAAAATAAAATCTATCACTTTTAATTGTAATATTTTTCTAAAAAAAAAAATTGATCTTAGTAGTTCTGTGGAATTTAGTGAAGTTAAATTTCAATTATTGTTGTTATACGTGGTGGTTGGTGCAATGTTATTGGCGTTCTCTTCTGGACTATAATATAACCTACTTCAACTGCCTACTTATGTTAAGACTAATGAATAAATATTGAAGTTTGGAAGAAAATTTGTCATTTTATATATAATTAATTATATTTATATATATAATTATATTGACCATAAAGTCGTCTTAGTGTCTGACACAGGATTAGGTATTACTCTCTCTATTTTTTTTTTTTTAAGTTTCTGAGGTTTTCTCGAACAGGCGGCAGGCAAGATTGCAGAAAAGATTAACGATTAATTAGTAAATTAATTAATATTGCAATTCTCCAATATTTTACTTCTTTTTACTTTCTCTTAGTCCTAGTTTTTTTTTTTCAAAACAGCTTTCAAGATGTACTTTAAACTTGGAAAGCAGACAAATTTGGGGGGCTAATGATTTCCACTAAAATACTAGTTAAGTTTTGTCATACAATTCTATCATCTATATAATATCTGCCGTTAGAAGGGGCCCTGGAAGAATTTGAAAGAATAGCAGCGGAGACTTGGTTTACAAGTTAATATTAAGAAATGTATGTGCAGTCATCCAGGAACCAAGTAGTCAGCAGTAGTATGGTATGTAACAATGGAAAAGGTTTTCCTACTGGCAAAAGTTTTAAATATCTCCGGAGCAGTCGTGAATAGTACAAATGCAATTGAACCTGAAATTAAAGCCACAATTGCAGCCGGCAATAGATGTCTCTTTGCGCTGGCGAAAGTTAGGAGTTTTAGATGTCAAGTCATGTGACGCCAAAATAACGCTGTACAAGACAGTAATTAGGCCAGTAGTGACATATGCTAGCGAGACGCTCTAGGAAGCAAATGCTTCCTTCTGTTGACTCCCTCCCCTGGGACTTTCCTAGGGATAGTATGACTAAGAAATATAACTTCTTTAGAAATTTTTCTACGAAGCTAAATACGAAAAGGGAGTGGAGCGAAGGATCCGCCCTGGATAGTATTAGCAAGCATGCCACCAAGTGGTATACAGATGGGTCTAAGACCCTCGAAGGAACCGGGGCAGGAGTGTTTGGGCCTAGAACCAAACACTCAGAACCCATGGGTAGGTTTCCTAGCATCTTCCAGTCGGAAATTTACGCTATTGGAAGGTGCGTTCAGTTGAACCTTGATCGAGGATATCGGAATCAGGAGATAGTTATCCTATCCGACAGTCAGGCGGCCATTAAAGCACTGAGCTCTTATGCAATCAGTTCTAAAATGGTATGGGAATGCCTAGGCAAGCTTAATGACTTAGGCAGAAGTAATAGGGTTACCCTACATTGGGTGCCGGGACATGTCGGCGTGGAGGGTAATGAGGTAGCCGACACTCTGGCATAAGATTCCATCTTACCTAAGATTCACCATAGTCCAGACAAATCGGACCACAACCTTAAATAAACCTGGTGTGATACACTCACACACCTTTCTCTTACTCCAGTTTTCAAAATTGTGATTGACAAATTTTATAATTAGTATAGCAAATTTAATGAAATTCATGGCTGTTTTTTTGGAGAAAATAACAAAAATTAAAAAATACTTCCTAAAAAAAACGCACGTCCAGTTATCCGATTTTTTTTTTTAAACTCGGAATTTCAACAACATATTTAATTCTAATTGATAAATATCTAGTTGATAGAATTGTGTAATAAACTGAAATAGTATCAACAACATTTTCCGTCGTAGCTTCTTCATGTTGTGTCATCAACCGCTTTCGGGCGTGCGACTAACTTCAGGATGCGTTTTTCAGACAATTGACCACACATACTGCACAGAGCAAAGTTAGTTTCACACCTCTGTTCAAGTCTGTGTTGTCACACTGTCTGAAAAACGCATCCTGAAAATGGGCGTATGCCCGAAACCGGTCGATGACCACAAAATGAAGCAGGCTACCACGGAAAATGTTTCTGATGCTTTCCAGCTCTGCGGAACCAACCACCACAACTAAAATAATACTTTAGAGGAAACCGTAACCCTACTCCTCCCCCAAAAGTACCCTTAAATGAATTTTCCCAAAGAAATGTTACAAATAAAAGTTGCAGCAATTTGTATGTGTAATTGATCTAAAAAGTTTCAAGAAAATCGTTGGAGCCATTTTTGAAGAAAATTGCGAAAAAGTGAAAAAATTATTCGGTAATGTGGTACTTCCGGTTGTGGATTTTTGACAGATAACCTACTGTCGGATCCCATTGTGATAACTAAACGGAATACCAAATTTGAACGTTCTACGCTTTTTTTTTGTTATTGAGCTATGCTGTTCACATACGTACGCACACACCATTTTCTAAAAACCACTTTTTTGTGCTCAGGCAGGAGACCTCAAAACGGACATTTCCGGTGAAAACTCGATATCGAAAATTTGGCACGATTACAATACTTCCTCTTAACTAGGAGTAAGAGAAAGTAAAAACAGTCTAAGCTGTTTCAAAGACATCCTCTATTAGAATATACACTAAATAAACCCTATGGCACAACAGCCCATGAAGGATCAAGGCTTGCCAGACGGCGGTTTGAATGAGGGGCGTATGGTAAGCACGCCGTAGTTCCCACGCCGTTTAGTTCCGGCCTTCGCTACCTAGGGCGCTACTCACTGTCGCTTCCCACTTTTTATCACGATGCTAGGGCAACACCGACTTTGCCCTCACTGGGAATCGAACCTGAATTCTCGCACGAAAGGTGAGTGAGCTAGCCCCTAGACCAACGCATGAGGACCTATTAGAATATACTGATATACAAATCCAGGACTTCATGCAGAAGGGATGAAAGTTTCAAAGTTATCAATATCACTGACAATAATTAAGAGAGCCACATTACTAATTATTTCTAATGTTAATGAATGAAATAAAGCAATTATGAACATAGAAGAAATTCCATATGGATCAATAAAAATTATTATAAAAGAAAAAAAAATTGACATATCTGTGATGTTATTTGTGGAATTTAAAAAGGTGAAAAAGGTATTCTTATTATATTTATTATAGCTTACTTTCTCTCGCAACACAATCCTTTCTATTCATGGTGAATATTTTTTTTATAAAGGTTCCCGCACCCATTCGCAAAAGAAGTAGAATAAAAGAAAACATGGAAGTCACATACAAGTGAAAAGCCATAGGAGGCTCATTAAATCACTGACGTAGTTAGGCTGATGTTTTGTTAGCCAACCACAATAGTCTATATACATAGAGTTCTTGAAAGCTATAGAAAAAAAGCCATACAGTACGTGCTAATTGTGACAGTACAGTCTCTCGCTATAACCGGCCTACTGCAACAATGCTTTACTGAATAATTTTCCTTCTTTTTTTTTAACTTTCCTTAGAATTGCCTTTTCTTCCTTTTTGTTTATACTTAAAGTAAGAAAAATTTCAGTTACTGTGAGAAGTGGCAAATATAATATATAATTGCAAAATAGAAGATAAGATTAATGTGATTTAATGTTAGAATTAGTTTATAATCTCTTGTGCCACTTTTATTAGGTCCATCTTTAACACCAACTATGGCTGAACTTATATGGCGTTTTGTGGTATCTGAAAAAAATTGAGTATTTTAAGCAAATGTAATGGATGCCAGAAATTATATTATAAAAATATAATTTGAATAAAATTATGATTTGAGAGAAAAATGCAAGTTGATTAGCAAAAAACGGTAACCACCCAGGTAGAAGATACCGTTACAGAAGAGTTCAAAGAACTTAGTCAGCTTTGTTTTTTTGCCCCTTCTCACAGGGGAGGATTTGAACTCCAAAGAGAAGGCAGTCTTTCAAGATTTGAGTGTAATTGCTGCACTCAACCAGACAGTCTGAATTAAGATATTCAATCAGAACAACATTTATATCAGGAATCGTTCACTTAACTTCAGTGCCAGTTATAAGAGTTTAGCATTTAATCTAGATAAATAATTGATTTCATGAGCATATTGTTGTGATATTGTAAAGTATTGAAATTCATTTAGAGAATAATATATTTATTTCAAAATCAGTGGTGATTTCTTGCTTATTTCTAATACTTCTCTCTTTATAAAAAGTTACATACACACAAGCACATTACAAAACCGCTCATGCTATGCGCTACTACTACACATCCCACCAATCACATTTCACAAGACTATGAACCTAAAATATATCTTTTTTGTTTAAATGCGTGGGGTTCTTCAGTGCTCAAAGGCAAAGAAGTGGCTCATGAAGGCACTTCTGCTCCGCATCGGATCTGAGCTCTTTTATAGCGTTTTGATTTGCAAACACAAGGACTCCGGAGTCGGGTGTACACCAAACATGGATGCACAATAAATCTCAGGAAAGATGAGGGAATCAGCAGGTCGGTCCAAAGGCAAACAATAAAATTTATCGATAATTATTCGCCAAAAGTTATTGCAGACCATTCAAACAAGGTTTTATGTGATTAGAATGATCATAGGCAGGCTTAATCAATACCACTGCAGGCTTAAGAAACATTTTAAGGACTCAGCAGAAAAGAAAAGAAAATCCACTCTGAAGTTTGGCACAGCAGGGAAAAAGAAGAAGAAAAAAACTGTACGATGTATGTCAGTGTGAAGATATCACAGTTTTTTGGATATGGGGTTTGGAAGTTCAGGAAAGAAATCCCAGCACCTTCACTTTTCATACAGGAGTTTCTCCCCAGACTCCATGACTGAGACTTAAATAGCGGGGGCCTAGGCTACTGAGCCAGCCTTTCCCTTAAAATCTATTTGTAATAAAGTGACATATCCCATTGTCTACTCCAATATTTTGCAATTAATGTGAACATTAATAAGAGAGAAATGAAATATGGGAAACTAGTTTTAAAATAATCAACTATTTCAATTTTCAATTAGCGGCGGCATTGAATAAACTTTCTACGCAATTCTCTAAGCTCCTCAAAGACCCAGCAGAAAAAAGCCATTTCTAAATTTTGACAGAAAGAAGAAGAAAATAACTGCTAAAAGCTAAAAATATTTACATTATTATTGAAAAATTAATGTAGAATTTGTAAAGGACGATTTTGTAGATTCAAACGTCATTCAAAATGTTGTTCATCAAATATATTGTGATGTACATCTATCACAACAGATTTTTTTTTTTTTTACTTTTTCTTACTCCTAGTAAGAGGAAGTATTGTAATCGTGTCAAATTTTCGATATCGAGTTTTCACCGGAAATATCCGTTTTGAGGTCCAACGTTTGACCAACGTTTTGACCAACTTGTTTGCATATACTTCCCTGAAGAGAATAGCATTATCACGCGAGCAGAGCACTGCTTCAGCTTGTGTACACTTCAGCTTGAACATGTATACACTTGCTCAAAATATATATTATATATATATATTCTTAAGGGGTGGCAATTTGTCTTTTTGTCCGGGACGACGTAACCGCTACAGAGGGGCGCTGATAATTGACACGATTTGTGTCAGTGTGATGAAGACGATTTGTTTCGCTGCAAGTTTGGCACTTTAGCTAATTAATTATTTTAAAGAATGTAAAATAAAGGTTTGGCCAGAAATTTTTTGGGATTTGATTGTTTTACGAGGAGCAGTTCGGTTTTCAAATAGACCATCCATTCATAAATTTATGTAAGTTACTATTTTTCTACCATACTACTGAAATTAAAATAAATAAATAAATAAATAAAACTTGGCCAAGATTGGAAATCGATCCCAGTATCGCAAAGTAGTCCAGATTCAGCCGCTTAATATTTGAATTGAGTTTCCAATGATAAGATATCTGTAACAAAAAACGTTATAGAGATTAATAAATTATATTTGCTTCTGATAACATTCAACTCTCATTCCTCCAAGCAAATTGTAATGGCATCCAGCAGAGAGAAAAGAGGCTTTCTCTGGTTAACAGAGACTACTCTCTGACTTAAGCAGGCTAGAATGGGAGAACCTGTGTATATAAGCCAGTGAGAATCTATCTATCTATCAGACCTATCTATCAGATTCAACCATACATCGCATCTTGTCATATCCCTACTCCCACTTTATCTAATATAAACGTGTCTAATATAATGGATGTGTTAGGTGGAGAGAATTTAGGTCTGGTTGATGATATAAAAAAAAGACTTGGTTAACACTGGTTAACTAATGTATTAATAAATAGACACAGACTGCCTGGACTTTACAATAGAGGAATGTTTAAGATAGAGTGGTATGAAAATGACACGTAGCGATTGGTTGTACTGAACTGATTTCAACTGTGTTTTTATGGACTGTCCCGTCACTATATTTATACAGCTTCTCCCACTCCAATCCGAGAGAGTGATTGAGCTTCTCTTTGCTCTCTTTGGTTGCTGAGCTTCTCTTTGGTTGTTGTTACACAAGACATGAAACGTATGAAGGGTTTTTCAAAAATTGTTATCTTCTCTTTCTTTATTCTTCCACAGTTCCCCAATTTCATCTGAGTTACTACCGCTCTCCTGAATCGTTCTAGCGCCCGCCAGGAAGCGGTATCGCCCACTTTGTTGATCACTGCGTTAGAGGAAAGCTTAGGTCACCGTTCCGCCAAAACCCTCAAAACTTTTAACCTTTATACAAAAATAAAAATGTTTCAAACAAAAGTGATGGGATTATGCAAATTGTAATAGTACCGCAAAAATACAGCAGAGAGAAGAGAGGCCCTCTCTGGTTAACAGAGACTATATGTACTAATACTCTCTGACTTAAGCAGGCTAGAGTGGGAGAACCTGTGTATATAAGCCAGTGGGAATCTATTTAAAGGATCTATCAGATACAACCATACAACTGTACATCGCATCGTGTCATATCTTTACTCATACTATTCATTCTATCAGTTTCATTATAAAGTCCAATGCAGTTAGTGTAAATTTATAGCTGCATTATAACAGTGTCTTCATATCTCGTTCAGTCAATCAAACCTAATTTTTCTCCTCAACAACTCCATTATATAATTATTAAAATGAAGACAAAAAAAAGTGCATCAATTAAAAATAAACAGAACAAGAATCATGCAAGAAAGAGAAACTCATTATTCATATAAGAAAATTTACTAGCTAAATATTAACAATGAACTAGAAATCCGTAAATCTAATGCTGAAATGTTTTGAAATAAACGTTGAACGGTTTATAATATTAAAGTCTTGGGTCGATCAGTACCATCTGTGGCGGCGGGTTTGCCTTGAACACTATGTTGACAGACCACCCTAATAAGAGGTTGTACACAGTCACAGTTATTATATTGGGAAGTATATACAATAGATCCAGCAGGAGTTGTTACCAGTTCAGTAACAAGCATTGAAGTGAGGGAGTATTTGATATAAAGGAATGTTTGTAACACGATGACAGAACATATTCTTATATAACAATGACTATGCCAAAAACTATACCACTTCTACTATTCAACTTACAACAAAGTATATGTAAGTATACAATACGTATAGAACAACAATATAAAAGAGAAGAAAATAATAAGGAAAGAGTCCGGGTGTTAGCGTTAATTAAGAAGAAAACTGGGGTAGACTATTTTATATTGTGATGTCATCATAATCAATGGGTGGGGTTGATGAAAATAAAAAAGTTTTTATTTTTTTAATAATATATATATTTATTTTGTTTAAATTCGAAAATCACTTGTATCATGAATCTTTGACCATTTCCAACTTAATAAGTTTAAAAAATTGTCATTTTCCATATATACCTGTTATTAACAGGAATAAACAGCAAGTCTTGTGAGGATTTCACAACAGATTTTTTTTTTTACTTTCTCTTACTCCTAGTAAGAGGAAGTATTGTAATCGTGTCAAATTTTCGATATCGAGTTTTCACCGGAAATATCCGTTTTGAGATCCCCTGAAAAAAGTGGTTTTTAGCAAATGGTCTGTGTGTGTGTGTGTGTGTGTGTATATATATGTGAACAGCATAGCTCAAAAACGAAAAACCGTAGAAAGTTGAAACTTGATATTTTGTTTAAGTATCACCATCGCATCAGACGGTGGATCAACTGTCAAAATTCCTCAACCGGAAATACCACTTATTTATTCGTTTTGTTCAAACTTGATATATCAACTACACATACAAAAAGCTATAACTTTTATTTGAAATGTTTCTCTGGGAAAATTCATATAAGGGCAATTAGTGGGGTTAGGTTTTCATCTAATGTGCTATTTCCGTTTATTAAACAATTCTATCATCTAAATAATGTTAATTATAATTGAATATGTTGTTGAAATTCTGAGTTTAAAAAAAAAATGGGATAACCGGAAGTGCTTTTACATTACCACTTTACTAAATGATTTTTTTTTCACTTTTTCGCGATTTTCTCAAAAATGTCTTGGACGATTTTCTTGAAACTTCGTATATAAACTAAACATACAATGATCTACAACTTTCTCTGGGAAAATTCATTTAAGTGCACTATTGGAGGAGGGGTGGTTATGTTTTTCTCTATAGTGCTATCATAGTTGATTATACAATTCTATCATCCAAACAAAATTAATTAGAAATAAATAGATGGCTAAAATTCCGTGTTTCAAGAAAATTATTAAACTGGAAGAGCGCTTTTACTGGACAGTTTTTTTTTGTAGTTTTCGACGAATTTCATTAAATTTGGTACAGAAACTAATAAAATTTGTCAAGTATAATTTAGAAAACTGGAGTAAGAGAAAGTTGTGTGAGTGTTTCACACCAGATTTTTTTATTTTTTTTTTATTGTAAATAAATTGACTTTTAGCATTAACTTTATGATAAAAAAAGAAAAAAAAAAGAAGAATTTTGAAGATAATAGCATTGAATTATAGGACCTGGAAACGGCCGTCTATATCTACAAACAACTGGACATGATGGAGAGGTAACAAACACAAAGTGGCTGTTATCTCACTTATATAGTCTATATATATATAGATATATAGGCGGATAAAGTTTAGCTGGTTGGGTGTTACGCTGCTTGCCCATTTGAGTGGACCCTTTGAGTTACCATTGCCCGATACATTACTAAAGACCACACACTTCAACTCTAAGTAATTGCACTACTTGAAAACACCCCTTATCACAATTTCTAAGTCTTCTTTCTATATCCCCTCTTTTCTCTGGACTTCTATAAAATGTCTCTCCCTAAAGTTTCTTCTTTAATACTGAAGTAAATCTTTTTTTTAAGTTCTCACTCTCTTTTCCTTTTCTTTTTTTAAATTACCTGCCAAATTAGTTAGAGAAATAGTTTTAGTATCCTTAAAATGAACGATATTTAAAAGAATAAACTTTATTATAGTAAAAATTTCGCTTTATTTGATTAAACGTATAAGGAAATACATATGCCTTGTTTGTTTCACTTAATAGATAGATCTATAACGTGGATCTTAGAATATGTCTCTTGTGTTGTATAATGAACCACACACCCACACACACATCTGTGATATTTATGAATGTCAATTGTATATCAATTTTATAATTAGGAGAGGGTGGGACTTGTTATTACAAAGGCATATTGTTATAGTGTAATTTAAAAAACAAAAAAAAAAAACAACTGAGAGAAGCACTTCCTAAGTGGTCAAAGTTGACGACATATGCGAGTGCAGTTTGTTGTAACCAGTTCCCTGCAAAGATTCTGTTACATATGGCGGCATTGTGTGATTTTCCTCGAAACATTATAGTGAAAGCTACATTGTGATTGAAACCGAAAGATATGATCTGAAAACTACTAAAGGTAAGGCTTTTGAAATGTTATTGGTGTGTTGAGTTTTTGTGTAGTTGTGGCATGTAGTGGCTTGAGTGGTTTTTTAAGGGGCGGCTTGTATTTGTAAGTTTTAAGAGAGAGAAGTAATAAGAATAATTAAGAAACACTGGTAGATTAAATTAAATATATTCTTTAAAGATATTTAAATGCTATTCAATAACACAGCAATATGCTAATTAATTTACTGAAATTAGTTGGAATAAACTCTTATGTTTTAAACTTATAACTGCCACAGTCCTGATGTGTTCTGGTTCGGTGTCTACCACAGACTATTTTTGTTAGAAGGCAGACTGCAGACTGTTTTAACTTAAGGTGGCACTGATTTTTAGAGAGCGATTTCTGAAGCAAGTGGTCTGGCTTTGAAAGCAGAATGCAGACTGTCTTGAAGGAATGCCCTCTCTTACGGGGGATTTTCTCTTACAAAACAGTTGGCCAACTGGCATTGTTATTTTCCTAACGGATTCCTGTGCTTTTGTCTCTTTCGCAGCAATGACCTTAAATTATAGTACCTGACTCTAAAATACGTTATTTTTGCCAAAATTATTTCACTTAAAATATTTTTCAAAACTATTTATTTTTGCATTTCTTGTTCCACTATACTTTCATACTTATGCTGTTAATTCATACATCCTTAACAATAATTTCAATCCAATATGGTTGCGCTAGTATTCTTTCACCTATGTGTTTACGGATTAATTAGTGAAATAGCGTCACTGGGGTTAGTTGTTACACTTGGTTGGAACATGTTGTTACAGTGTAACAACTTGCCCCACTGCATATCTTAAATCAAAACACGGCAGATCTTAAAAGAAATTAAGCCAAAAACAATAAAAACGAGAAAGCTGGCAATTCAAACAAAAAGAAAATCTGTGTCTCCAAAGCTGCGAACAAGAATCAAAAAAATAATTTGCCATCATCAAGTTCCAGCGGAAAAGATGAGGACTGGCTGTACCACCTGAAATGCCAGCCAAATCGCAGTCGCAGTCAGAAGGTGGAGAAAATTGGGTTGAATGCATGCAGTGCAAAAGATGGGCCCATTCAAAATGTGTTAGAAATGACTCTTAGATATATTTACCACAATTGTAACTCGGACTTAGAGATGCGGTAGTGACAGTGAATAAAAAGAGAATGAATGTTCAAGCATTTAAGTTTGTAATAATCCATGTTTAGATCATAATCAAGCTGCTATTATTATTAAAATAAAGATCTGATAATTTGTTTATTGAATTTATTTCACTTTTATTTCCTTAAAATAAATACCCAAACATGTATTTTATACATTGTAACAACTTACTCTGCGCAAGTAACAAGAAGCGCCATCGAAGGGCACGTTTTTACAGTATGCGCATTTTAATTGTATTTGAATTTTTTAAATGTTACTTTATTTTGACAAATCTCAAAAAAATATATAATTAGTAGAAATAAATGAGACAACAAATTAATCAATTTTCAACAATTTTGAGTGCAACATAAAGCAATTAAAAAAATGTTAACAGAAATTTGTAACAAGCCCCACCCTTCCTTACAGTGAGAGAAGAAGTTTTTGGGACAAATGGAATTGTATGAATCGTTCAAATTTTAGGAGAAAAAAACAGAGTACCCGCTTAGGATTTTTATAAGTCCAAAGGAGAGCACAAGTCAAATTATGTATTCAAAAAAAAGATATTTAGACTTTTATCATTTCTCAAAGACAGTAGTCTAATCAGTTTTTCAGTCAAGTTAGAAATGAATATATCATTAATTACTAAATCTATATTCTCAATGTTATTTATCTCAATCTATGATTCCGTCGCAGCAATGCTTTATTTTATTAGTTCTGATGGTTTAGGATTTTCATCGATCTTCCAGAGAAAGGTTATCGATTCGTGTAGAGAGTTAACTTCAAATTTATGTTTCTACACTGGTTGATTTTATGCGGGAGGTTATATGTTTATAGGTATATTATAGCAAAAAATAATGAGCATGAATTATAATTAAAATTAAATATTGTTTTATATTAAATGGGGTGTATTGAGAAGTAATTTAAAATTAAATCTTTTTGTAAAGATGTAATGTGGGGTAAGTTATAATGTTCTAGTCTTAACATGGTATTTTAATGCTGGGGAGCGATAGGAAATTTAAAGAGAGTACATCATATAAAAAACAAGAATATATAAAGTAAAAGGAATATATGAAGTTAAAAAACGAGTAAAATAATAAATAAGATGGTTGGTAGAAAAAAGCGAGCTTTCAGATAAAAATAATGTTATGTTTTAATATTTACAGCAAAGTTTATATTATGAATTATTATGGTTTTTCTAAGCGAATAAAATAATGAGTAATTATTGAAATACATGCAAGATAAATAAAAGAAAAATGTAAAAAAGGTTGGTAGAGAATGGTATATTTGTGATAAATTAAATAAATGAAACAGGGTGAAAAAGTGTATTTTATGAATTATTATGCTTTTAATTTTTTTAATTTTTATGCTTAGTTATATTAAACAAGAGGGTTAACAGAGTATTAAGTTGGATGAAACAATAAACAGAATAGCATGTAGAAAATAAATATAGTGATTAAGTAAATGGTTAAATAACATTATTAAATTAAGAATAATAAAATAAGGTAAGGATATTAAGACAATGTCTGTTTATAGATCATGATTGCTGGAAGGAGGTAAATTTAATGATTTTTATTTTTGGGAGAGTGGTGGCAATGAGAGAAAATTAAGTCTGAGAATGGTGGAATTAAAAGATTCAAAAATATTTGTTGGGTACAGTTAATAATAAATACATATTAATAATAAATTGTTGATAGAAATACTACTAATTCCGTGGTTTCAAACTTAAGCGAGGGGAGGGGGAGGGAGTAATAAACTAGAAGGTAATGTAATGAGAGGTCCAGTTTTTTTTTTAAATAAGATGTGTGAATTATTTGTGTATATGCCACCTATTCGTAACGTTGGTTATTTCAGTATGTGTGCGTGTTTTTACTATAGCTGATGCATCTGTAATTTCGTTATATATATAGGCAAATAACTTTGAAAATTGTGTCTGAGTTGTAATTTATTTGATCATTGATTATGTTTTTGTGGATAGTTTTGTGTTTGTATATTTCTATTTTTTTCTAGACAGTACACTTGTTTTCATTTTGTATCTCTTGTAAAAGGACCAAAGTTTTGATGATAGTTTGTAGTTCGTAGTAGCTTTTATAAGTGGTTAACATATTTGTATGAGCGTAGGTGTTCTTTAAATCTGCATTTGAGGAGTATTCCCGTTTGGCTTACGTACGAACAGTTACATTCATCGCAAAGAAGTTTATAAATACCGCTTTTGTCATAAGGGTTGATTATTTCAGTTTGTGCGCTTTGTTTATAAGTTTATTCTTGTTCTGACATTTGTTCTTAAATCTAGTTTCTTAAAAAAGTTTGTCAGTTTTTTAAGCAACCTTCCTTATTTATGTGAAAGTGATAAATTTGTTGGGTATTGTCAGGTTTTCGTCTTGGTTTTGGCTTAGTTTGTTTTATTTGGTGTTGAAGAACCAACATTGTCGGGTCGTTTTTGAGTTGTGTGGGTGAACCAACAAAATGAAGCGTGCTAGGACGGACAAAATCATAAATGTTATACAGTATTGCAGACCCAACCATATAATATTCAATATTATTTATCTTCATTAATCATGTTTCTGCATAATATCCCGTTATAAAAAATTCCATAATTTCACAACTGCCCATCATAATCCTCTTATTCGAAGACTACCTTCGCTCACCATTCCTGATAATTCTCCCAGAGGATTAAAACGCCGCTGGCCTTGAGACTTCCTCAATAATAACTAAGCTTTTACTTCTCTGAAGATAAATTAAAATTACAAGAGAATACCTATATAAGAGGCTTCTCTCATTTTATTATTTTTTCTGGACCAAGGCAATCACTCCTGTATTCATTCATCAGATTCGCATCCGATACTGTTTATTGTTGTGAATATCAATTAAGAAAGACCAACAAAATACAAATGTTTATGTTTTATATTAAACAGAGATCTGTTACTTTGTAAATCTTTCTGTTATCCCCTCCGAAATCCAAAGATTCATAAATCTGGCAAATTTCTTAACTGTTTTCTTCCAAGTGAAAACTGTTTGGTTACAAATTTTTGTAATTTGGACTGGACTAGTTTTCCATATAAGCATAATTCATAAAACTTCTTGTGCCATGAACTAGGTTAGACTTCAACATTGACACTGACAGAGGAAAAGATTGATTTCACTTTTCATAATATTTAGTGCTGTAATAAATAAATTTATGATTATGGAGACATGGTTCAGCTATGGCTAGGAAGCGAAGTTTTTAACCAAAACAGATGAGCATAAATTGTGATGTTATGTAAGAAAGAAATTAAGAGAATTCTGAGAGCTTGCAGGATGTTTTTAGTATCAGAACCTGCCAAGAAATTGAAGAACATCAGAGAAATTTTCCGTGATAGCCTGCTTCTTTTTGTGGTCATCGACCGGTTTCTGGTGTTCGCCC
>JAAEAF010011051.1:0-17215 GCA_011037195.1 Triatoma infestans
TCAATGTACACTCAAGAGGCCACCTGGCTACGATATGTCGCCACCCCGGACTGACCTCCCCGAGGTCAATATACTGCGAGAGATGTCTTAGTGTGGCACGTAGTTACACATCAGCCGATGTGTGAGTGATGCAAATATAAACGTCGACAATCATTGGAGGAGGGGATCAGTTATCTATCAGTATATCATAAGTTATCTATCAGTTCACAACCAGTACGAGATCAGTCATACATCAGTCGTACATCAGTTACAGATCAGTTATCAGTTACACACGTCAGTTCCGGGAGATCAGTTATCCACAGTTCACGACCAGTATCACATCAGTTACAAATCAGTATTCTATCAGTCAGTTAGACAGCAGTTCACGTCAGTTAAGTTTCACACATCGCGAGCGCGTCCCTATTCAAGGTTTTAAACACTATTTCTTTAATATTTATTAATCCTTTCATAATTCTTATATTCATTTATAATTGTGCATCTTAGTTTATCTATTTCAAACACTTTAAATTATTTGTTAAAATACAGTTTATTTTCATAAATCAGTAGTACGTCTTTCGAATAACAACTCTCTAAAACTCACTTAACTAACAACACTTACTCCTCACTTCAACTCCCGATACCAAGACATCTGATTCCAATACACAGTTCTCCTCGTGGCCGCTGGGAAGCGCTCGTGGGGCGATTCTAGACTCTTCTACAGCGGTATTCCACGACCTAGATGTTCGAGAAGCTTCCCGAACCTTCTCCAGTGGTATAAATAGGAGAAGGGCAGCTCGAGTGAGTGAGTCTTGTTACAAATGGAGTGCGCGCTTGTTAAATGTAAATAAAAAATGAACTGAGAGAACTTTTGCTGGTTTATACAGTGTGTTTAAGTGTTTTGTTTGTAATTATTGTGTTGAACAATGAATTGGTATTGTTAGAAGTTTAGTGTGTTTTATCTAAATCGAACCCACTTAGCAACTAGTTGCAGTAGCTAGTTTGGAAAAACGTTACAGTACTCATCCAAAGCAGGTGAAAGTGTATAATGAGTCTGCACCTTCGTTATCAACAGTAAAAAGAATGGGCAGCTGAGTTTAAACGTGGTCGTACATCGATTGAAGATGATCACGTAAAGGACGGCCAAAACTACAACTACCGAAGAAAATATCGAGAAGATACACTGTATGGTTCTAGATGATCGACGATTAAAGGTGTATGAGATAACTAAGTCTGTAGGCATTTAAGAAGAACGGTTACGACACATTTTACATGAAGAACTCGTATGAGAAAGCTTTATGCAAGATGAGCTCCGCTTTGTTAAATACTGATCACAAACAAATGAGGAATCTAGTTTCTCAGCCGTTTTAAGAAGATTTGGCGTTTTAAGAAGAATCCAACCGATTTTCTGCGCCGATTTGTTACGATGGATTAAACATGGGTCACCACTTTACCCCTGAGTCAAAACAACACTCCAAGCAGTGGGTAGAAGCCGGTGGCTCTGCACCGAAGAAAACAAAAACAATTGCACCAGCTGGAAAGGTTATGGCTAATGTTTTTTGGATTGGGATTCCAAAGGGACTCTTTTAATTGACTATCCGCCAAAGGGTAAAACAATTAACGCGGAATACTACCCACATCTTCTTGACCAGCTAGATGAAAAATTAGAGAGAAAAGGCCTGGTTTATAAAAGAAAAAATCCTCTTTCACCAGAACAGTGCACTCGCAATGGGAAAATTGAGGCATATGAAGTATGAATTGTTAAAACATTCCCAGATTTGGCTCCCATTGACTTCATCTACTCCCATACCTTAAGAAATTTGTGGCTGGAAAAAGTTTCGAGTGAAATGAAGAGGTGATAGCGGCGATAAATGGATATTTTGAAGACTTTACAAAATCGCACTTCAGGGACTGAATCCAGTTATTAGAGAAACGTTGTACAAAGTGTATTGAACTAAGGAGAGACTACATTGAGAAATAAATGCATTTAAAAAAAAAAAAATAATAATTTTCACTACTAGGCCGAGAACTTT
Organism: Triatoma infestans; assembly: GCA_011037195.1. Taxonomy (NCBI): domain Eukaryota; kingdom Metazoa; phylum Arthropoda; class Insecta; order Hemiptera; family Reduviidae; genus Triatoma; species Triatoma infestans. Next base: position 2,010 of record JAAEAF010011051.1, read on the forward strand.
TCACGAGCCCACATATGTCAATGGCAGATATCTTGGACGTGAAGGAAACGTTACACGTTTATTTTTAAATGGTCTTATTGGACGAAAAGATCCTCAATAAAACGAAAAATATTCTTCTTTCCATAGACATCGACAGAGCCCTGAATATACAGGACAATCAGTAGCTTCAATATTAACGAACCACAAAACTATTTGAAATACAAGATCCAATTAAAAAAAGTAAGGATAGTAAGCCTCTCAAAGTATCAAACACCCAACTTCGATGGATCTGTCTCTCAAAACTATTGTAACTCAATCTTCAAGAAAATAAAGTATGCCCTATTTGCCACGAATTCATATTTAACAGACTCTATTATCTTCTTCTGGAGTGCCCAAAATTCAACGGTCCCAGGCAGACATAGTTACAAATATACATACAAGATTCTAATTCGCAAATAAATACTGAAAATATTTTGATTATTGATAATATTGGACCACTAAATAGTATGGTACCCAGAAGAGCTTCACTTTGCTCCTCTCAGCGAGGCTATTAAGTCTTCTCCTACATTCACCTACTAGTTTAGAGCTCCACTACAGCACGGCTTATTCAAAGCCTTTGCCTAGCAAAAAATATTCTCAGTTTCACCCCTTCTTACACCATACATCTGCATTCATCTTACCAAGGATCTCAGCCTGGAAAAAAGTGCTACAAATTGGCCTCGAGGGAAATTCGAAGACAGACGAACTGAAGCTTCCTTTAGACATTCCCATCGTTTCCTTATCGCTTTTCTACAAGATTGCTGCTAAAAGAAATTCATTAGAGATGTTTCCGACAAAAAAAAAAATCAGAAACCTAGACTGACTAGAGGGAGTTCCGATTAACCGAATTCCTTCAAATTGAGTTCTAATAATCCTTGCAATGTACCCTAATACTATATAGTTGTTACTCTGTGTAACCCAGTATTATAAAATGGCATTTTACAGAAAAGATTATGGTTATAGCTCCTCCAGAATCTTCCAAAAATTGGAAATATATTTCTAATAAAAGTGTTAGGTAAATTTAAGTGTGTAAACAGTATGCGTAGTTTAAAGAAATGCCTAGCGCAGGATTAACGTTCTTGCCTTTGGTGATAGCCGTATGGTTTTGATCCCCTTAGGAGCTTCCAAATTTATATCTGGCGCAAAATCTAAAATAGGAGGAACTGCTCACTCACCACTGTTGATTATTGATGATTTAAGAGGCTATTGTGAGAGGGGGGGGGGGGGTATGTGGGTTCATTTGTGGCCTAACTACAATCTAGAGCTTCTGTTGGAAAGACACATGCTTAAAATACAATAGAATAGAATCTAAAAAAAGAAAATGAAGAATTATGAACAGCGATTTTTGAGTTGTCTAAATTACTCCAATTATGTTCTTTAAACCAATCATGTCTCTCCATGAAACTTTTAGAAATATGTCCACATTAGAAGCATGCTAAAGAAACATGCTTAGAACTACGTAGATCTTTCCTGGAAAAACCACGCTACCAGAAAGTCCAAAGAAATATTTATTAATTTGGGAAAATTTTCTGTGATCTGATTTCCAACAACCTAATTGCAGCATTCGTGTCCGGATCCAATCTAAGATCAGATCGAAGATTATTTCCTATTACCTTTAATATAAATAAATAAAAAATATTTTCTCATACTCTCGGCATGTCTGACGAGGAAATAGTCAGTAAAAACTATGAAAGATCAATAAAAAATTTAAAAAAAATAAAATCACAAAACAAGTTTATAGAGTAGATGAATTTAAGGGAAAGAGCGGAGTGAGATTTTTAAAGGAAGTGCAGACTAACAGATCGGTAACGGCATTACCATCAGCCCCATCAATCAGTCTAGACCTAAACTACACCTGGAAATAGACAGAGGGCCAGATTCTTTCCGACAAGAAAGAAAAGAAACACTAAGTGTCTCTCCGACCTTCTTAAATAAGTTCATTAATCTTTCCCTAGGCTCCATAATCTATCAACAAGAGAGCGCACTCATTGATTCAGAGCACATTTATTGTAGGTGACGATCATCTATATAACTAGAAGCATAATAATCACAACAAAAAATTCATTCATTTACTTAATTATTTCTTTTTTATTATCCTATCTCATCTTTTTTTTTTTCTCTCTTATTCCAATTAAGAGGAAGTATCACAAATGTGTCAAATTTTTGAAATTGTGTTTTCACCGGAAATACTTGTTCCTGAGGTCCGCTGAGTACGAACAAATGTGTTTAGTGAATAGTTTGTCGTGTTTTTATGCGACTAGTCTGTGTATGAACAAAATATCTGAAAACTCGCAAGCAGCTCAAATTTTATATTCCGGTTTAGAAAATATTCCACTTCTGAAAGACATTAAGGTACTGATTAAAATCCATCAATGGAAACTGAATTTTTTACTTTCTCTTCAACCGGAAATACGATTAGGAGTATTTTTTTGTTTGTTTCTCTTACTCTAATAAGCTAATCCCCTCCTCTTAATATACAATTAGAACCCGCTATAGAAATCCAAATTTGAAGAAAACTGGTTAACCGGAAATGCGACTCAACAGAATAAGTTTCGGAGTTTTTTTTTTTTTTGGAATTTTCTCGAAAACAGAATTTGATTCGAATTGAATCAACTAGTATGTTGAGCGGCAGAAACATAAAGTACAAGTTATCTATCGATATGAACTTTTTATATAACCATGCTTTGACGTATCCATGCTTTGAAACCGGTCAGAAAGAACAAAAAAAAAGCCATGCTACGACGGATAAAATCCCATGTTATCCAGATGTTACCCATCCACATATTCACCAATATTTTCTCTTATAAATAGGAAGAGAAACTTATAAACAAAATGTATAAAACAATTAAAAGCAAAGAACTTATAATTTCAACAATAAAATCAAACTAGAAATCTAATCTCGATAGAATTAGATCTAGAAGATTCTCGATAGAATCTAGAACTAGAATTTCGGTTATAAAATCAAACTGAGAAATCTAATCTCAATTCTTTTTGATGTTGCAGTGTAACACGGACCAGAAAAATTGATCACAAGTAATAATGGCATTTACATGTTGCACAAGAAAATTAGTGGGTGGAAAATTTAGCTCACTGACTGGAAATTAATCCCCTCCTCTTAATATACAATTAGAACCCGCTATAGAATTCCAAATTTGAAAAAAATTGGTTAACCGGAAGTGCGATTTTACAGAATAAGTTACGGAGTCTTTTTTTTTTTTTTGGAATTTTCTCGAAAACAGAATTTGATTCGAATTGAATCAACTAGTGTGTTGCGTGGCAGAAACATAAGGCAGAAGTTATCTCTCGACATGAACTGTATATATATAATCATACATTGATGATAAATGACAATCCAAAACCGGTCAGAAAGAAGAAAATAAGCCATGCTAGGACGGCTTATCCATAATCCCATATTATCCATCCATAAATTCAGCAATATTTTCTGCTACAAATAGTAAGTGAAACTAATAAACAAAATGTATAAAATAATTAAAAGTAAAGAACTAGAATTTCGATTATAAAATCAAACTGAGAAATCGAATCTCAATTCTTTTTGATGGTGCACTGTAACACGGACCAGAAAAATTGGATCACACGTAATAATGGCATTTACATGTTGCACAAGAAAATTAGTGGGTGGATAATTTAGCTCACTGACCGGAAAAGTAATTTTTCATTCATACAACCTAAGAAATACACTAGTAGTAGTTATATAGTCGTTCCAAGTTTAGTTCATGTACCACCAAAGCGAAAAAGCAGTCGTTGCGAAATAATAATAATAAAAAAAGATGTTATATAGTGACTAAAAGCGAGTAGAATACGATATCATTTCATTTCGTACGATATACATCTCATTTAATGATATATTTCGCACGAACATTTTAACTGACTAGCAAGTGTCAATTGAACACATTATAACCCTACTTTCTTTCTAATTAATTGATTTATGTAAGGATCTTCAACCGATAGCTAAAGATCCCGTTTCAAGATAAATTTCACTTTAGATATCGAATAGTGATCGTGTGACGAGTAGTCACAAGGAATGTTTAGCCTTAAAACGAGAAGAAACCGCAACAAAAATTAAAATATCTAAAAAAGTAATAAAGTCTCTCCAAGTGAACCAATTTATATTCGAGGAAAAAGTAATATAACAACTAGATATAACATTAGTTAATTTAAAAGTAAAAAAAAATTTTTTTAATTATAAAAAAAACTGGCGTTGAAACAACAGCAATCTGAGCAGCTGCGATGCCAGCGCTATCTACATGTTGGGACTCGAACTGTTTTCAATGGCAGACATTCTCTTATAATATTATTACTAGTATTTATTTGCCTAAAATTAAATATTTTATAGAATGTTGTATTCACTAGAGGGATTATATAATTATCCAATTATTCTTATTGATGTTTATATTTGTAATCATAATAAGTATTTCATTAGTTTTCATTGCAAAATATATTTCAATTCTTACATGTATCCATGCCTTATTTTACTGCTTCTTAGAGTAATAATTGTGAGGTGGCATATTATTGAAATACATTTTTTTTTCTTTCACTGCTATTTCAGGGGAAGTATACAATCGTGACAAACTTTCCATATCAAGTTTGCACCGGAAATACACGTTTTGGGGTACACTGAGTCCGATAAAGTGCTTTTTAGAAACTGGTCTCTACCACTTTCACGCTCTCTCACTGTGTATGTGTTTCTTTTTTATTTATTTTTTTGTTTGGTTAAGACATCGTGCTCCGCTCTTTCAGCACTATGAAATTAATTGTTAGAAATATTATAAACTAAACAATTTAATCATTGTCAAACTAATTTCTTATGAAAATGACTTAAAAACAGATTAATGTTTCGCTCAAAATCTGGCAACCGGAAGTGCGATTTAGAAGGCTATTTGTGATACTTTAAACAAATTGTAGGTTTATTTGTAGGCAGTTAGTAAATAATGAAGTTAATAAAAAAGTTTTATCGTATTCGAGAAAATCCCGCAAAGACAAAAAATAATTCCTCCTGACACCCCACTTCCGGATGACCCACATTCCCTATAACATTTTTGTCGCCGTGTTCAGGAAATCTCAAAATATGTATTTCCGGTGCAAACACAATTTTGTTTGCAATACTGCCACCTATCTGCAGTAAGAGAAAGTAAAATTTGATGGTGTATAACCTCTATTCTATACTTAACTATTTATTATTATGACCTTGAGCAAAATTAATAATTTTTAATAATAATATTTCATAACTGGCACAGTTGTCATTTTAGAATAAATAGTGGCTTAGTTGATCAATTAATAACAATTTTAGAAACATTGAAACTAATTAATTGGGCAATATGAAAGCATAGTATGGATTATGTGGTCAACTGTCAGTTACACAATTATAGTGTCTTCATGTGCTCGCCTCACTATAATTTCCGCGCAACTAGTCAAGACAAATGACAAGTCACATAATGACAAACTGAAAGAACACCAAACTTTAGTAATTAAAACATTACATAGAATTATTAATAATTAGGATGGTTAGGTATTTTTTTTTTACTTTCTCTTACAACTGTTAACAGGAAGTATTCCGATGTTTCAAATTTTCGAATTTAAGTTTTCATAGAGAGGTCCCCTGAGTACGAAAACAATGTTTTTAGCGAATGGTCTGTATGTGTATGTGTGTGTGTTTTGAACAAAATATCTCAAAAACGAAACATAGCTGGAAGCCTAAACTTGGTATTCTGTTTAGGTACTATAACCGCACTTATCAGCAAGGTTTCGGTCAAAATCCATCATCCGGAAGTGAGACTTTACTGAATGGTCTTTTTTTCAAATTTCCGTGAATTTTTTTTCGAATTCAGCACTATTGATTTTCTTTAAACTTCATATAATAATCTACGCACATAACCTTATATTTTATTTTTTTTTTAATTAAGGCGTCTCAACATCTGTGGTTATTTGCGCCCGGAGCCTTCTCAGTGCACTGCCGGCCTCCGGACAGTGTTCTCCCGTTACAGACAACACTGTCCATCACCGGACAGTGAGCTGTAGGGGCTCCTAGGAAGAGAAAATCTAAGGGTAGTACGGCTGGATTCGAACCCGTGATCTCCGCGTTACTAGTCCAGCGCGCTACCACTGAGCTAATCCCTTCCCTCTAACCTTATATTTGAAATCGGGGTAAATTGATTTTTTTTTTATGGGGTTCTAAGCTTTCCCTCTAAACCCCACTTCAATGATATTTATATTTCTACCACCTATATAATATTAATATACTTAAAGCTAATGCTACAATATCAAATTTGAAGAAATACAGAAAATTGCAGAATAAATTTTGAGTTTTTTTTTTTTGAATTTTCTCGTAAACAAGTATAAAGACTTCCTTTAAACATGGAATGCTAACTGCACAGGTAACTGCACCTATCATTTTTATTTGAAACATTTTTTCTTCAAAAAAAAACACCTGATTTTTAATAGTTTTGCAGATAATTTGTGGTCTTCAAATTTTAAGTTCAATATGGGAGCGGAGATTCATTCCTTGTCAACTCCGTTACATCAATCATCCTCTCACGATATATCCTTGATCCTAAATAGCTTTTGATCTGACTTCAAAGTCATAATAAATCCCCTCCTGATCTCCGGACCACGGTCCTTAAGTCAGTTCCTTCGTTGTCATGCACCCTAATGTCTACTACAAATTACTCCTTAACTATTTTCCTCTGGAATGCTAATGGCTTGAACTCCAGCCTCAAGGAACTTGACATATTACTATACAAAAAACGCACTAACGTTGCCCTCATAACAGAAACATACTTCACATCACGTTCCTTTCTACACATTCCTGACTACACGACATACAGAAGTGATCATCCAGACATCACAGCCCATGGAAGTTCAGCCATCCTTACCCACAGCACCATATCTCATCATTCCTTACAAAGTGTTTCCTCATCCTCCAAACAATCTACAGCCAATTCCCCCTCCACACCGCACCTTTTTAACTCAATATATCTGTAGTATACTGTCCACCAGCTCAACCCACATCCTCCTCTGAGTTCACTAGCTTCCTTCAGTCCCTCGGGCCCAGGTTTATCGCGGGTGGTGATTTTAACGCCAAGCACCTTCAGTGGGGTTGACGTACCCACAATTCACGTGGTATTACCCTCTCTTCAATTCTTTCTAATGCTCAATATCACAATTTCCCATCCTGGTCCTACCTACTGGTCCACGTTCCTATCCCGCCTACCCGATCTATTAGATTTCTTCATATCCACTAGAATAAATAATACTGTAGATCAGGGATGCACAGATTTTCGGACACTAAGGGCCACCTAAAGTTTTTTTTTGTATGTTTAGGGCAGGCTGTAAAAAAAAACTATTTTAAATATTGTTTATTTAGTTGTTTACTATGTAATTATAATGTAAAAAAATACAAAAAGTAAATAAATTGTTATTTTATTATTAGTTAGACTTATGGCATTGCATTGATTTAACTATTGCCTTAATATTTGGTTCAATCTTTGTGGTGGCTACATGTAAAATGGATTCCAAATTTTCATTATTTAATCGATATCTATTTTTCGATTTGGTAATGTTCAATAATTGAAAAAGCGTGTTCACAGATATATGTTGACCCGCAAAGACTTGCGCATTTTAGTGCGTTATGCAGTAATGACTTATAACGGTTTTTAACGAAACAATAGTAAAAGTTTAATAAATCTTCCTCATTAAATTTGTTTCTCATTTCCATATCATTTTGGAGATCAAGAAGTTGAAATAGGACTGTTTCAGGTGCATTTTCAGGCAGCATGGCAAAAGGGTTACCAAACAAATCAAGCAAACAAATCCGCAAAACGATTTTTGAAAGCCGATTTTAAATCATCAATTTTCTCAATATAAAATGGCTTGAAATCTGCATTAAGCTTTCAAAAATTTTTTTGTAATTAGGAAAGTGAATGTAATTTCTTGATTTTAATTGAGCTTTGAAGAGTCTTAGTGGCCGTATAATTAAATAACCATCTGTTTTTTCCCTTTAGTCGAGTATTTAACGTGTTTAGATGATTAGTTATGTCTGTCAAAAAAGCTAAGTGATATAACCAATCCGAATTTTTTATTTCTAGAATCTATTTTTTCAATCATAAATATGTCGATTTCATCAATTAAATTTAGAAATCTCTCCAATGTTTGCCCGCGACTAAGACACCTCACTTCCATGTAAAAAATTAAGTCACCATATTCGTTTTTAATGTCTTCATGGAAGTTTTTAAACTGACGGTGGTTAAGGCTGAGAGATTTTATAAAATTAATAGTTGAAACGACAGTTTTCATGACATGCTCAAATCCTCAGTTCTTAGGGCATAAGCTCTCTTGGTGAATTATGCAGTGGAATTGAATCAATTCATCGCCTTGTCTACCCAAATGTTGTTTTAATTACGCCACTAATCCCGAATTAATTCCTACCATAGAAGGAGGAGCTCCTTCTACGTCCTTCTATGTTTACGGAGCGTTCGTCGCAATGCCTGACAAATGATGAAATCCAAATTCATTTTTGCGTATTGTTCTAAGAGTCCCGTTAACATGTCACTGCCTTTCGTTTGGCCTGATAAGTAACGCATTCCAATTAATTCCTCTCTAACTTTAAAGTCCTCGTACAATATTAACAACTGTGGTGTAGAAGCAATATCTGCCGATTCATCAATAGCTAATGAAAAGTAAATAAACTTTGTCAATAGTAAATAAACTATCTGCAGACTGTGCAGTAATTCTTCTTTAAGCAGTCAGTCTGTTTAACTGATTTTTTTCGAAATTTGTGACTAATTTTGGACAGATATATTGCAGCTATTCGCAAACAATCTTTAACAAAATCACCTTCTGTAAATGGTCGACAACTTTTTTGCAATTAAACGAGATATTTCAAGACTAATTTCTACGCTTTGTGACTCTTCAACAGGTTTTTTAAACATCGCTTGCTGTCCTTCCAATTGTCGTTGTAAACATGATAGTTTTTGTCTACGTAATTCTGAAGGCAAAGTTGTAAATGCCCAATTCAGACTTTCATATGCCTTCTTATGTTAAATTATTTTGGGACCGCTATAGCATTCTTGCAAACCAAACAAATAATTTTATTAGCAGATTGCACGAAAAAATATTTTTCAGTCCAGCTATCTTGGAACTGTCTATTTTTATCTTGAAGTTTGCGTTTACTGCTTGGTCCTGGTTTATCCAATGTATATTATTTTATTAAATGGGTTGTGAGTAAATCTATTGAATTAATAATGTTCATATAGTATCCAAACAATATTTGTTAAGAGTATTACTTATTTGACATCCAACTAAACTTCTCCAATAATAAGGTCACAACACTGCAATATGGAAACACGAATCTTAAAATAATAAACACTGCACTCAGCCATTCATGCACCGTCATGTCATACCCGAACTTCTACGAGCATTCACGAATGCGTGCATCTACCGCACTACTGTCTGTTTACCTTTGGACTTTGCCACTTTTGTGTATATTTATGCGTCTATTCCAAGGTGCTCCTAGTGAACTTAAGCATCTGATTATTTGCTCGTGGGCCGCTAAAAAATCAAGTAAGAACCGCATGTGGCCCGCGGGCGGCGCTCTGTGCATCCCTGCATTAAGCTTTTGATCAAAATCCATCAAGGGAAACTGAATTTTCTTTTTCTAACTAATAAGCTAATCCCTTTCTCTTAATATAATGTATTAGAACCCGTTAGAGAATTCCAAATTTGAAGAAAATTGGTTAGCCGGAAATGCGACTCAACAGAATAAGTTTCGGAGTTCCTTTTTTTTTTAATTTTCTCGAAAACAGAATTTAATTCGAATTGAATCAACTAGTGTGTTGCGTGGCAGAAACATAAGGCAGAAGTTATCTCTCGACATGAACTGTATATATATAATCATACATTGATGATAAATGACAATCCAAAACCGGTCAGAAAGAAGAAAATAAGCCATGCTAGGACGGCTTATCCATAATCCCATATTATCCATCCATAAATTCAGCAATATTGTCTGCTACAAATAGTAAGTGAAACTAATAAACAAAATGTATAAAATAATTAAAAGTAAAGAACTAGAATTTCGATTATAAAATCAAACTGAGAAATCTAATCTCAATTCTATTTGATGTTGCAGTGTAACACAACCAGAAAAATTGATCACAAGAAATAATGACATTTACGTGGTGGACAAGATGATTAGTGGGTGGAAGTTAATATTTCATCATACGTCCTTGCAAAATAACTAACAATAGTAATATTGATTGCAAGCGAGTAAATAGAATACGATATCATCATAGTATTAGCTCATTCCGTGCGAGCAATCTAAGTGAATATAATTTTGATTGACTGTTAACGACAACCCTAGTTTTTTTGTAATTAATTGTATGGGATCTTCAACCGATAGCTAAAGATCCCGTTTCAAGATAAATTTCACTTTGATAATGCATAATGATCCAATGTGACGTTACATACGAACATTCTAACTGACTAGCAAGTGTCAATTGAATACACTATAACCCTACTTAGTTTCTAATTAACTGATTTATGTAAGGATCTTCAACCGATAGCTAAAGATCCCGTTTCAAGATAAATTTCACTTTAGATATCGAATAGTGATCGTGTGATGAGTAGTCACAAAGAATATTTAGACTTAAAACGAGAAGGAACCGCAACAATAATTAAAATATCTCAAAAAATAATAAAGTCTCTCCGAGTAAACCAATTTATATTCAAGGGTTAATTTAATTAACCAATAAAATATTAGTTAATTTAAAGGTAATTTTTTTTTTTTTTTTAATTATCTATAAAAAGTTGCATTGAAACAACAGCAATCAAGTCAGCTGCGATGCGAGCGCTACCTATGTGTTGGGACTCGAAATATTTACAATAGCAGACACTCCTATAATATTACTATTATTTATTAGCCTAGATTAAATATAGACAATTCCATTCATTATAAAGATTATATAATTATCCAATTATTCTTAATAATGATAATATTTGTAATCATAATAAGTATTTCATTAGTTCTTATTGCAAAAGAGTAAGAGAAAGTAAAATTATATAATGGTGTATAACCTCTATCTATACTTAACTATTTATTATTATGACCTTGAGCAAAATTAATAATTTTTAATAATAATATTTCATAACTGGCACAGTTGTCATTTTAGAATAAATAGTGGCTCAGTTGATCAATTAATAACAATTTTAGGACATTGAAATTAATTAATTGGGCAATATGAAAGCATGGTATGATTATGTGGTCAACTGCCAGTTACACAATTATGGTGTCTTTATGAGCTCGCCTCACTATAATTTCCGCGCAACTAGTCAGACAAATGATAAGTCACATAATGACAAACTAAACAAATACCAAACTTTAGTAATTAAAACATTACATACAATTATTAATAATTAGGATGGTTAGGTAATTTTTTTTTACTTTCTCTTACAACTGTTAACAGGAAGTATTCCGATGTTTCAAATTTTCGAATTTAAGTTTTCATAGAGAGGTCCCCTGAGTACGAAAACAATGTTTTTAGCGAATGGTCTGTATGTGTATGTGTGTGTGTGTGTTTTGAACAAAATATCTCAAAAACGAAACATCGCTGGAAGCCTAAACTTGGTATTCTGTTTAGGTACTATAACCGCACTTATCAGCAAGGTTTCGGACTAAATCCATCATCCGGAAGTGAGACTTTATTGAATGATCTTTTTTTCAAATTTTCGAGATTTTTTTTTCGAATTCAGCTCTATTGATTTTCTTTAAACTTCTACGCACATAACCTTATATTTGAAGCTCTGGAAACTTGATTTTTTTTTTTTATAGGGTTCTAAGCATTCCATTAAATTACCATTTCAATACTATATATAGTACTACCACCTGTATAATAATAATATATTTAGAAGCAAATGTAGCAAATCGGAACGAGTATAACGATTTCCTTTAAACATGGAATGCTAACTGCACTGATCAAAACCTATCACTTTTAATTGAAACATTTGATCCAAAAAAAAAAAAACCTTATTTTAAATTGTTCTGCAGATAATTTGAGGGTATACAACTTTTAGGTTCAATATGGGCGCACCCTTGTAATCACTTCTAGACCTGCCTGGGTAAGTAGACTATCTTCCACCACATCTAAATTTAGGTTAGGACAAATGAAATTAAATTGTTGTTAAATAAATGTTATCAAATTTAGTATAAAGAATTTAAGGCAACAGGAACAGTTGTCAAACATATACATTTATAATATTAATATTAAACGTACAATACTTTTCCTTTACTTATGTAAGCTAACAGTTCGTACGCCCATTCAGCAAGCACGCACACACACACACACACATCCTTCTTACAAATCACAAAGTAAAAGGAAACTTATAAGATCTCTTTTACAAAACCGCAAGCGCAACTTCTTCTTCCTGCTTCTTCTAAATATAACCTTTTTTATCACTTAACCAGTAATACACAGGTCGAGGACATACCACCTTCTGGTATAAAGTTTCTCACCCACTAGTGTAGTAGACTAGTGCAATTTCACACTCTATTCATTTAATGTAACACTCGCCAATCTACGGATTTTATAAAAAACTATTGTCTCTTGTTCAAGAAATATATATATATATTTATGCAATATTTATTTCATGTGCAATCAATCAATTGTAAAGACTTTTAAAAAAGTTCCCAGATTACTGTGGTCATTTTTTAATCGGTTCATTTAGATAAAGACTACTTGGTGGGGGGGAGAAGTTAACTTTTTATTTTTCAATTATTTCTTGATTTAACAAATAGGAAAAATATAAAATCATTTTTATTCCTTAAAAAAAAAATCTATTTTTATTTTTTAATTAAACAATTTATAATATTATCAATTTTTCATAAATAATAATAAATAATCGTAATAATGAAAATAATATTTGTTTTGGTTGGTTCCGCAGTTGCTGGAAAGCATCAGAGGTATTTTCCGTGATAGCCTGCTTCTTTTTGTGGTCATCGACTGCTTTCGGGCTTCGCCCATTATAAGGATGTCAACCAGGGTGATAACAAGGATTTTTATAGGGCACTAAATGAGTGTATAAACTAAATTTGCTCTGTGCAAATCTATGTTATCACACTGTTTTTTACAAACGCATCCTGATGATGGGCGAACGCCTGAAACCGGTCGATGACCACAAAAAGAAGCCGGCTATCACGGAAAATATCTCTGAAAATAATATTCATTGCTAATATTCATATAATTTATATTCTTTTACTTATATTTATCCAATAGAGTGGATTTTTCCTTTCTCTCATCATAGTAAGAGAAATTATTGCGATCATGTCAAATTTGGAGGATAAATACTAATGAAACAATTTTGCGGAGGATTTTGGATTAGAGTGTTTTTGGATACGATTATAATTAGATCGTCGTTTGGTTGAACACTAGAGTATAATACCGTATTTCCAAATAGGTTCCAATAATACTTTGTAAATTAGCTGCTTGTTGGTAAATATTAAGTTATATCGTTTGTAGTAAAGTAATTCAGCATTTTGTGATGTTGATTTGGAGAGAATAAAAATTTAATTTCATAACTGGACGAATTGGACACTATTGACCAGGAAAATCCGGTTCCTAAACCAGATATATACTCTACAATTTTTCTAAAATAACAAAATCAAATCTGAGAGAACATGAGGATGAAGATATTTCATTCAAACAACAAAGCAGCTTTGGATGGTAAACAATAATCTTAAGGTGATCTATTTGTATGCTGTGAGAACAGTGAATTTATTTTCAACGAGCATCAATAACGTCATCCTCAAAATTATTAAATGTTTTTATTTTTAAAAAAAGACTGGTAAGTGCTATTTTTTTTAATATATTAAACATATCTTAGGAAACTGATCAAATAAAATAATAATCTTAAAAAAAAAAAAATCGTGGAGTGTTAAAATACATTAGACTTTGGAATCTGGAGAAGGACCTCTAGGTGATGCAGGGAGCACCAACTTTTTATAGCACACTCTCGAGCCCTGTCTGTTTTATAAGACAGGAGTCCCGAGAGAGATCCTGATCCGTGAGTGTCACCTTTCCAAAGAGGCGAAACCTTAACCACACAAGCCCCTCACTCTGACACAGTATGTGCAGTGATGATCCTGACAAAACCTACACAGTTTAACCGTAGGCAGGCCCATGCAATGCATGTGCTTATTAAGTCTGCAATGGACTGTAAAAAGAAAACCTTCTAATAGTCACATGGCCTTATTGAAGTAACTCCGTCATATTGGCGAGCAGCTATTGATAAAGCATCAGAGATATTTTCCATGTGCCTGCTTCTTTTTGTGGTCATAGACCACGCCCATCATCAGGGTGCGTTTGTCAAACAATGTAATAACATAGATTTGCACAGAGCAAAATACTCAACAACAAAAAAATCGAGGAGTATTAAACTGCACTACAAAATAAGTCCATCTAACGCCATAGATTGATTCCCCGGGGGGCTAATCAACCTACGTGGACCCTGTGAATGTATAAACTAAATTTGCTCTGTGCAAATCTATATTATCACACTGTTTGACAAACCCATCCTGATGATTGGGCGAACGCCCGAAACCGGTCGATGACCACAAAAAGAAGCACGCTATCACGGAAAATATCTCTGATGCTTTCCAGCTCTGCGGAACCAACCACAACAGTTACTGATAAACTTTATCGCTTGCTTCTTGTTTTTCTTCTTATTGTTTTAAGGCGTTAATTGTGCACCCATGATTTGATGACTGCACTTCAGAGGAACTTTGCAGTGCCGCAGAAGGGTTCAAGACATGTGAAGGAACCGTAAGGATCTTTCCGCACCAAGCAATCTGCTCGCTTGAAGGTCCTTGTGACTTTCACAAGAAAGTGAAAGTTATTATGGCCTCTGATCTAATGTCATATTCTAATTAAATGTCATATTCAGCGCTACTGAAGTATCCCAATTAAAGACAGTATTGCGAAAACAAGATCAAAACAAATCCCAGGCACTGTTGGATTTGACGTTCCATCAAACGGAAGAGGTTATAGAGAGAGAGAGGCAGTATTTCACTCTCAGTATTTGCACCGTTTCACATTTTAATATATTCATGTAAATTAAGAACTAATTTAATAATGATTGCAGAAAAAATATCTGGTATTTAACTCGTGAGGGAAGAATTTTTT
>JAAEAF010011052.1:0-35661 GCA_011037195.1 Triatoma infestans
TCTGTGTTGGCACACTGTCTGAAAAACGCATCCTGAAGACGGGCGAACGCCCGAAACCGGTCGATGACCACAAAATGAAGCAGGCTACCACGGAAAATGTCTCTGATTTTTTACTTTCTTTTTTAAAATGACATTGATCCTAACCTTTCAGGCAGTAGCACTAAATGTTTGTTTATAATGTTTGAATTAATAATTACTTAAATAATATTAAACTCATACACAAACATTCATTCGTACTCGAACAGATTACAACCGTTACAATTTTATATGTAATTTGATCAGAAAACCATATAATAAACTATATACATTGCTATTTTTACTATTTAGGATGCATATATAATTGAAAAGCGAGATTATCTCTTTATATCAGAGATCAAAAAGTTCTTTTCTTTCTTTCTTATATTTATTGCGCTCCATGATTGTGTGTTCCAGACCATCAACTTCCTTGCATTTATCACACAAATTAGAATGACGTTTCCTAATTTTATACAAGTACTCACTGCAGAACGCGTGATTAGAACGTAATCGACATATACTACTTACATATCTCTTGGATGCATATTTCAGATCACCAAACCATGGTTTGTTTAAGGTAAATGTCGGATTATGTTTTATATAAAAAATCCTGTTCTCATTATTACAAAGTAATCTACCATCTAACTACAGCTATTCGTCTGATTACAATATTAGCGTATACGTTAGTAAATTTGTAGTATGTTAGCAGTCCATCCATTATCGCTTCCTTAGCCCAAACATACCCCTTCTCACGGCCATCTATCCCTATATGACTTCTAATCCAAACCGAATTCACAATGTTCCCTTTACCTAATATTTTATGGTATATTTCTAGACTTTCTATAACTATATAGGAAATGATTATGGCAAGTCTCATTTCATGAGCTTTTGCAATGAACTATTAGTTGTCTGTATAAATTATATATTTCTTATGATTTAATGTAGTAATATATTTTAAAGCTTCCTTTATGGCTACGAGTTCTGCATTATATACTGTGAATAGTGAACTTAGCTTGAATTTTGCAAAAAAGTCAAGTTGGGCATAGTAAAAAGCCTCACCGTTTGATTATTCAATTTTGATCTATCAATATAAAAAACTATAGTAATCTC
The DNA here is from genome assembly GCA_011037195.1 of Triatoma infestans. Lineage (NCBI taxonomy): Eukaryota > Metazoa > Arthropoda > Insecta > Hemiptera > Reduviidae > Triatoma > Triatoma infestans. The sequence goes on from JAAEAF010011052.1 coordinate 1,126, forward strand.
TATATTTTTGGCAACTAACTTTTAATATTAAAATAGAAATGTTGTGTGAGTATTCCTTACTGGCCGGTAGAATTTATATATGAAGAGCTGTTACAAGATTGTAATAATTTGTTTTATAAAATGAGGTAATATTGCTATTATATTATATTATATATCTGGGGACGATTTACGATAGTTCAGTGAAATTGTTTACTAATAAGGGAGAGATTTTCATATGGCTAGAAGTAGTAGACAGAACTTTTACTGAAAGACTTCAAAGTTGATCGCATATTGGACTTGATTTGGATAATAATTTAATCATATAACGATCAGCTAACATTTTTCTTCTGACCGATAAAGGCATTTCACTAGCTTCTTTTAGCATTTCGTCCAATGAAGTACTATTTAAACATCCCTAACATGTACTTACACTTTTATTTAGAATCAAATCCAATTTCTTCAACCTAGTTTTGCATGCAGCCCCAAGTCAATCTCGCAACGTATGGTGGCTCTATAATAGACAAACGCAATTGAAGGATGGCCCCACATTCTCAATAACATATAGAGCTCAATATATTTGTATATTTCTATTTTCTCTGTTAATTATTCTAATTATGTGCGGAATTCCAGTTTAATTTTCTATCCAGTATCAAGCCCAGGAAAGTTACTTCGTTATTTACTGGAAATGTAAACCCACCTAGTGATACACTATTCTGTAGTGAGAGTGTATTTTCTCTATTAAAAATGTATACTATTGATTTAGTTGGTGAAATATTTAAACCTATATCATTCATGAAGCGATTAATTTTCCTTACTACTGTATCTAATTCATCTACACACATATCTATCGAGTTGGTTACTGTAAATAAACATATTTCATCGGCAAATTGCAATATTCGAGAAAAGGATGGAATAAGTGATTCTATTTCGGAAATATAGATCGCGAATAGTATCGGAGATAGTATTGCCCCCTGTAGGAGACCAATTTTAGCTATTTGGGAACGGTCTGAATATTCATTATTCAATTTCGAAAAAATCTGTCTTTCTCTATACAAGGATACAATACTACAACAAATTTGGATGGAAGATTTAGATCTATCAATTTATTTGAAATTTATTTTTTAATATGGACCTGTTGATATTGTCATGTGCAGATGTAATGTCAAGGAACAATCCGAATACTATCTTACGTTGAGTGAATGCGAGTTCTATATCTGTGATTAAGTGGGCATGGCATTCATAAATCGAATGTACTTTTCTGAACCCATATTGGGATTGCGGCAATAATTGTTTATTTTCTAAGTACCATTCCAAGTAGTTCTTTATTAATCTTTGGACGGTATTCAGAATACAGGATGAAAGAGCTATTGAACGATAAGATTTGTAATTATTTGGTGATTTACCTGGATTCAAAGTAGCTAACACGGCATATTATCTCCAAGCGTTCGGAAAATACCACTCTAACAAAATATTATTGGAAATATTTAATAATAACTCTTTACTAATCGAAGATAAATTTCCTATCATGGTGTACTGTATATTATCTATCCCTGGTGAAGTGTTGGCAGTATTTTTTATTACTTTTAAAAGTTCGTTATAATTAAATTTCTCTAAAAGAAAATAGGGAGCTTCTTCGGATAAATCTATGTTGTATTTATTCTGAACATAAGGGGGGAAATATTGTTTAAAAAACTCTTCCGTCCAGTTTCCCATTGCAATAGGAGATCGATTAATATTCTGATTATAATAATATTTTTTAAGAATATTTTTTTTGGAATATTATTCACTTAATTTGGATTTTCAGTATATAAATAGGTAATTTTACATCCCTCTATAGCTTGTAACAAAATATGACCTTTGGAATCTGTGCTTGTAGAACCAAATACACAATGGGGTAGGTTATAATCTCCGGCCAAAATACAAGGTTTTTGTATACCTTGAAATAAACAATGTCATTCTTTTAATGTTATCTCATTATCTGGTAAATTATATAGAGAAATTAAATTTAAATCCTTATTTTTATAACTTAAAGGTCACACAGTTACCATTACACCATCTATTTCATATATATTACTAATTTCTACATGTGGTATACCATTTTAAACAAGAATGCCTCACACCTACCTTCTGGTCCTGTCTATCTCTACGTATTACATTATAGCTTTTAAATTTAATTATTTGTTGAAGACGAAACCAGGTTTCAGCAATATACGCTATAGCTATAATTTTTTCAGTTAGACATATCTCTGCACTTCCTTTATTTGCGATAGCCGATTTGGCATTCCACTGTAGGATGTTCAAAGATAACACTTATAATATATTTGTAAATTTAACTAACTAATTTAACCAAAACTTGTTTGGTTGTGTTTTTTAAATTCATTATAAGTTTTTATTATTGTAACCTTTCATTTTTAAAATATTAAAATAATATATGATCTACTCTCTCGTTAATTAATGTTTGTATTTCACTTTCTCCTATGGAATTAACTGATTTTAGATTATTTACTAAGTGATGATTATCTCTCATAATTGTTGTTTTATGTAACTTTTACTATTCTAACAACTAAAGGAGATCTCGAGGAGCTGTCAATAAAATGTACACTTTTTTCAAATCTTTTCCAACGTTTCGACAAATTTATTGTCTTCTTCAGGGATCTGTACAACAATCAAACAAAAAAGAAAAATAATAATAGTAATCACCATAATCTAAATATAGATAATAATAATAAAGAAATAGTTTGGGACAATTATTAAATAGAAGACAAATACAAAATAAAACAAACAACAAAATTTTTAAAACTACTTACAAAGATAAAAAAAAAAAAAAAAAAAAAGTTAATCGGTGTTGGATATATTTTCCATACAACAAACTAAACTCAAATTATGTAATAAACAGAGAGAGTTACTAACTATATGAGCTACATCATCAGAAATGAAGGTATGTGGTAGATGAAGAGGTTATTAGAAGGTAGTATTCGGGAGTGGGGGATGGAAAGGAAAAACCAAGTCTTATGGTGGATGGGAATTTCCAGGACGGGGGTTTAGGATACTGTTGTAGATGATTGACAAGTTGTTTGTGTCCGTCCTATAATTGATTGAAGTTGTGTGTTTTTTAATGTTTATCATTTCTAAAATGTTTCTTTTTTTTTTTCTTGTTAGTGTTGGTCGCCGTTTAAAACCCCCTTTTTCTTCAAATATGTTGACGATTGTCTAACTGCTGTTCCTAACACTCAGATTTCTACAATCCTTAATATCTTCAATTCCTTCCATCCGAGACTTCAGTTTACTTATGAAATTGAAAATGATAATAAAATCAATTTTCTTGATATGACCATTATCCGTTCTAATGATGGCTCTCTTGTGACCGCTTCCGCTTCCTACACTTTCTCCGATGACCGATCTGACCGCTTCCTACACTTTCATTCTCACCATCCTTATCTTCAAAAAATTAACTTCATCCGTTCCTTTACAAGGCGTGTATTATCTCTTAGTCATCCCAGTTTCCATGACCAAAACAAACTATTACTTACCACCATATTTAAAAATAATAGCTATCCCACCCATATTATAAAAAATATCCTTACAGAAGTCACTAATCACTTTACCTCCAATAACACCAACATAACTAGATTACAGTCTCCTACACATTCCTCACAATCACCTTGCACTTATATCTCCATTCCTTACATTAAAAATCTATCCGAAAAAATTGCAAAAATCTTTCGGACTTACAACATCTCTGTGGCACACAGAAGTTCCAATACTTGTCAAAAGATGTTTACTAGACTTAAAGATTCGACTCCTATTACTCAACGTTCTGATTTAATTTACAAAATTGACTGTAAACAATGCCCAGCCACATACATTGGACAGACTTCACAGTATTTAAAAAAAAGACTATAACAACACGAATACGATTGCAAAGTTAAAAAATACAACGACACGACTACCGCCCTCACAAGACATCATATTGAACTTAACCACAACTTTGACTATGACAACCCTACAATTCTTGCGACCAACACTAACAAGAAAAAAAGAAACATTTTAGAAATGATAAACATTAAAAAACACACAACTTCAATCAATTATAGGACGGACACAAACAACTTGTCAATCATCTACAACAGTATCCTAACCCCCCGTCCTGGAAATTCCCATCCATCATAAGACTTGGTTTTTCCTTTCCATCCCCCACTCCCGAATACTACCTTCTAATAACCTCTTCATCTACCACATACCTTCATTTCTGATGATGTAGCTCATATAGTTAGTAACTCTCTCTGTTTATTACATAATTTGAGTTTAGTTTGTTTTATGGAAAATATATCCAACACCGATTAACATTTTTTTTTTTTTTATCTTTGTTAGTAGTTTTAAAAATTTTGTTGTTTGTTTTGTTTTGTATTTGTCTTCTATTTAATAATTGTCCCAAACTATTTCTTTATTATTATTATCTATATTTAGATTATGGTGATTACTATTATTATTATTCCTTTTTGTTTGATTGTTGTACAGATCCCTGAAGAAGACAATAAATTTGTCGAAACGTTGGAAGAGATTTAAAAAAAGTGTACATTTTATTGACCGCTCCTCGAGATCTCCTTTAGTTGTTATTAGATCGGTCGAGAATCTTCATTAACATTTTACTATTCTCTTTATTACTGCTCTGGACCGTATGTTGTGGTTTGTACGGACTTCGTGAAATTAATCCACCTGTAATATTTTTGGGAGTGCCGGTAGTAATTAATAAAGAATTTACTTCTTGCTCTTGGGGAGGCGAGTATTCACTTCGTTTCTTTTGTTTTTGTCCATAATTTAATTTATTATTTTCATTTCTGTATGGGGATTTCTATAGGGTGATTGTGTGGGTTTAATGGCAAAGTGGATTATTATAAATAATGATTAGACATTAGAAAATTGCTGTTTTGAAGAATAATTTATAACTAATTTTAATAGTGTTGTTAAGTATGCCCATTGTTTTATCAAATCCTTTTTAATTAGTGGGGGGCGGGCAATACGTTATATCAGCAGTAAAACGTACCAATTAGTTAGTTATCAAATAGTGTAGATATAAATAGATTTCAAATAAAAAAACTAATAGATATAATTGAAAAAAATTTAAGATAATATTTTTGTAATGTGAACCCCCACCAATTTAGCTTAGTATAGATATAGATCATTACATCTCTAATTAGCAGTACTGTTCCACAGACAGACTTAGTCTCATTATCTTGAAGGTGAGTTACATCAATTCATTAATACTTTCATATTGAATATTATTATATTCTTTTTTAATTGTTATCATAGTAAACAATTCTACACTTGCAAATATAAGCGGAAAACTTTCCATATTTTCGACTCCCTTTAATCCGAGTTTTCAATCATCAGTTCTAAGATTTCTTATGGCGAAACCTAACCTTAGCGAAGTATTGAAACTTATATTTAATTGAAAATAAAATTGCGTTCAAGAACGGAAATGGTTCCGATTTAATTCCGGAACTGGTAAAAAAATAAAAAATTATTATTTAACTTTAGTAATACCGATATAGTACACAAGAGCTGAAGTTTGACCCAATTACATAAATATTATCTAGACAGATTACAAACATAGAAAACATAACTTTTTAATAAACAAAACAGAATATTCCAAATAATTATTCTCTCTCTATTAAATATTAAAAAAAAAAAATCGATTTAAATACTGAGGTGAAGTAAATCGATTTACCTTTCTAATAAGATAAAGAAAAGCAAATTATTGAAATAAAGAAAGCAAACTTCTTAACGATTAACAGTTAATACAACTTACTAGACGTTAAATTATTGAGTGAGTGCTTCGATGGAGAGGTTTTATGGTAAAATAAACAATAATATTAAGCTTTTTTCTAAGTTGTCCACAACGTTGTGGATCATTTATTGCTTTATGTTAATTTTATATTAAGTTGTAGTTGTAATGTGAATTCAAAATCCTTGTACCACTCAAAAGTATTTGCTATTCCCTTCACGTATATTTTTTTTTTTTAGCATTTAAGGATAGCTTTAACAAATCATCACTAAATGTGTTCTATTTACAAATTTTATAATGTTTTATAATTAATATTTTTATTTTTTGCAATCAATATAGAACCACTCATTATTATTGTTACTCACATATTATTAAGGCTGTTGAAGTATACAACGTCAGGAACTAGGACTTAATTTCTAATTCTAATGTATCATTTCCTTCGTTAGTCGCCATTAATCTTTCCGCGTTCTTTTTCTGCTATTCTGGGCTCGAATGTCTCTTCGGTCTCTTATATCTTGTTACACCCATTCTGCCCGATATTGTCTGAATTCTCCTTTAAGCTCTTCTCTCTTCTTTTTATCCAGCCCATCGTACCAGGATCAGATTTATTCTTATTTTAATTGTTTTCTGTCCTTAGACTCACTACCCAAACCTGCCGACTCAATGCTTGAAGCTAGATCACCTTTTGCCTAATTGATTGGCATAATTCCATCAATTCTCCTAAAGTAAATAATTTCCCTTCAATAAGTAATTTATCACACCTCAGCAATGCACTTTTTTTTGTTTCCAGTAGTCATTTTCTTAAATTCCACGAGGTCACTTCTTATTTGACGTACACCTATAGGGAACTCTTCTGACACTGAATGTTCAGAGCCATGAAGTTTATAACATTTTCGCACAATTTCTATTCTAGCTCTAAAGTAAATAATTCTTGCTATAATTGGCTTTAAAATTGGTTCTGGAAGGGACAAGAAAATTGTTTATAGTGCGGTTTTCTTATCCCTCCCACCTTTGAATTGTAAAAACGGACCTGTGATAAATGCAATTAGTCCAGTACGTACGGGTAAACAATCTCTAAGGTGATTTATATTATAAAATGGTTTTATCTTGCGGCAGGTCTGTGATATCTCACTGTTTATCAATATCTCTTGTCAACACCTTTTGATTAAGTAAGTGTGAATAGCCGAATACAATCTTGCAAAAAAAATCTTTAATAAATTCAATTTATTTTGCCACAAATGAGATCTATTATTGTCCAAAATTATTATCACTTTTACATCACAAAACTTCGCACTAGCTGTTTATAAATAAATGGTATTGAAAATTTTTAATTTACATATTATTTATTTATTTTTAGGTTAAACATGGATGTAATCTTCAAGAGTATTTGGATTATGAATGCCTTCTTTCTGCACGCGGCTTTTTCGTTGATGACGGAATCATCCGCAATGAATTGTACCACAGGTATACCCTGTTGTATACAACAGAACACATACCAATTGTATTTGGAGCAAGATGTAATTAATCATGTAAAACAAACTGACGTTTTTACGTCCAGTGACAAGAAGAATAAAGGTTCGCACTGGATGATTGAATTAGCCTCAAGCAGAAAAAGTCAGTATAAAATAATTAATTCCTTTAATTATTTTGAACTCGCTGTTGATAAATTTGATGAAAATCAAAGTAAAGTGATTGCCAGAGTATCAAATATTAACGACGATACTAATTCTAGTTTGTGGACGTTGCAAGTACTACCTTCTATTATCTATGTGAAAAATGAATTTACTAAACAATACTTGTACGCTCCAAATAATGGCACAAAGAATCAAGTGTTTACAAGAATGTTGCCGGAAGACCACCAAGATCTATTTAAGTGGCACCCCATACATTGCTGACTTAGTAAGACGATACCTAATTAAAATAATAATATACATGAAATTAAATTTTATTCCTTAAATTGCTAGTGTTACCACCGCGCCATTTCAGAAAATAATTCTCTATATTTAAAAAATTAGTAATTTTTTTTTGTATGATATACTAAATATAATATTGTCTCACCCATTTGAGCTTATGTTAATCCTTTATCTTCTGCAATACATGCTATTTATTAGCAATATATCCTAATAAAAAGCTATACAACATCAACACTGCCGCTTTTATGGGAACACTGACTGATCTGAGCGTGTTTTTTTTTTTGGGCGCATCAACTTCTAAGGTTATTAGCGCCCCTCAGTTTATTTCGTTCTCCATCTGGTCCGCACGAGCTTGGATGACACATATTCAACCATTGTGGCGTCCAGATCAATGCCTTGTCTAGCAAGGCATGAGGTGCCCAAGGTTATTGGTTATAGTACCACACATCCCCTCTTATTTCATCAATCATGTCGAGAGGGGGAGTGTGGATCCCTTGTTGTGTTATCCCTTTTTTTATTAAATCTTATTTAAATATAAATATTATATATTAACAATTATATTATATAATTAATTAATATGACAATTCTCGATCTATTTGTATCATTTAAATGTGGAATTCTTGCATGCAGATAAATAACGAATTTTATGTAATATAAGCAAGAAACTATCCTGAAAAATCTATGTAACCTATCCTAAAGAGGCTATTTGCTTGCTGTAAACTATTCTATTTTAAGTGTGCAGTACTTTTAACAAATATTCCTGCACACTCTTAAGTGAACTAAACCTAATGTTAATCTAAACCTAATAGGGTTGAAATACTTTTATAAAATTTCTTTCAACCCCCTAAATAAAAACCTAAACTAAACATTCACCCTAACATGCTCGCCAATAAATACAGTCACATATAAAAGCATTCTCGCCAATAAATACATTCTCGCTAATAAATACATTCTCGCCAATAATACAATCGCACTAATAAATACATTCACGCCAATAAATACATTCACATATAAAAGCATTCTCGCCAATAAATACATTCTCGCTAATAAATACATTCTCGCCAATAATACAATCGCACTAATAAATACATTCACGCCAATAAATACATTCTCGCTAATAATTACAATCGCACTAATAAATACATTCACACTAATTTACACATTCATACGAGGGGAAAGTACTCGATATTCCTTTCCCCTAACATAAAAAAGAACTAACCTAATTGGGTGAAGTACTCGATATTCCTTCACCCAGTTTAATTAATCTAACCTAACCTAGCTACTAACTTAGATATTCCTATACAAATTAATATCCTTTAAAAAACCAAATAGCCTCTTTATATAAGGAGAACCCTCTTGTAGAATAGCGCGCTTGTCACGTGGCAGGCCTGCCCTTTCTCTCTGAGTACGCAGAGCCTGACACCCTTCCAACACGTGCGCCACCGTTAGCCTTTCTCGGCATCGAGAGCAACTCGGCCCTCTTCCGCCAATACACGTGTATGACCAATCCTCAGCCTCGTCAAAATCACTAAGTCATGCCGCGGGAAATTTTCGACTATAATACTTCGCACACGTGGTTTAATATCTTTAAGCTTTTCGCTTATCCCGTCCCACTGACATTGCCATTTTCTATTAATAATTTGTTTCATATATATTTGTAGGTCAGTGGGACGTACTCTGAGCGTGTTACCTTCACATATTCATCTGGGGATTTTGCAATATTTAATTTATGCCGAGGAGTTTAAGAAATGATCTTAGTTAACAGTTGAAAATTATTATTTCTAATGAAGTGAAAGCAGACCTACAAAGATCATTGCAGATAGAAATTTATATTTGATCGTTTCCATCTCTTCCGAAAGGCTGCTTTCCTCCGGAAAATTTCCTCATAAATAGAACAGAATAGCTTATATGAAAGCAATCCTTCAGGCTTCAGTTTTCTAAGTAAGTTTCAGCCTAATTAGTCTTCCATCAATTGCAACGGTTGCTCAGTCTCATCACTTCAAGTGGTGATGGTTATTGTAAAGAGTCTCTTAATTACATTTGGTGATGGTTCCTGTAAAGGCTCATGGAAAAGGCAGAAAAATGACTTAAATGTTAGACCCAAAACCGACCCTAGTACTCATACTTTAAATTTTGCAATGTGTTAGTGAGGAGAAAAGAATATAGATATAATGCAGATGTAATGTACAAAGAAATACAGTGTTTGTAGCCTGATGTAGAATGGCACAGTCAATGAATCTAAGTAGTTAGAACTCTTGCCGTTCAATTGGTGATTAGGCTTAGTGAGCTCTTCAAGACTGTAAACTGGTAAGAATTGATCTGGCAAAATTGTTAAGCCCTCAGATTTCCATTTTTTTTTTTTTTTTTATCCCAGCTTCTCGTTATCCCCTGTTGAGAGCTCGAGACGACTTTTAGAGGGATAGTTCGCAGTCCAAGCTGAAACTCATTCGCTAATTCATTGTAGTGGATACTTTGAAGTGCGCGTAGAGCCATATGGTAGAGCTTGTGGCTGCTATTGAAACTAGTGAGTCTAACTTCTGTATCGAGCAGTGAAAGAGTTCAGACGTGTTGTTTTCTGTGTTCAATAAAAGTGTTTTTTTTTCTGTGGGTTAAAGTGATTTTTAGGCAAAAATTTCTTGATATTAGTTTTCTACATTGAACGTTCTCTGTGTCAGTGAAAAATTAACTCTGGAAATTATAAAATAAGTGAGTAATTAATAAAAATTTAGTTAAAAGTTAATTGAAGAAATTTTAAGCATACATTTCTAAGTTTGCGGTAGTGATTGTGGTGGGGTAGTCTCAAGGTCTTTTGAGGTTTGACTTTCTCTCTACTGTCATTTTTGTGCCGAACTTTGGTGGAGCAGTTGCTGGTTTCGATTAGAATATAATAAATAAATATAGATAAGTAATTGGAACATAATTGTAAGGAATATCTATTCAAAAAATACACATAACTGTCAGTAAAGTCATTCATTAAATTTAAACAGAAAATAAATTCAAATCCGCCCTTTTATATCAAATTATTTATGAGGAAAAATTCTGAGGTTTTCTATTCTCCAAAATTATCGAAAGGTAAAAGGCAGAGGAGTAATAGTTCCCCTGAAACTGAAGAGGAAGTTAAGAGGAGAGAAATACACATCATGAGTACAACGGAACAAGTAGGAAACATGAATGTGAGTCAGTTAAGTGAACTTTTTGACTTAAAATTAAAAAATATGGCGACAAAACAAGATATTTTTACCCTTTCAACGCAATTGGAACTACTTCGTCAAGATAATTCCACTCTGAAATTAGAAATAAAAAAACAACAAGATATAAATAAAAAATTGAGAAGTCAGATGGAATTTACTCAAAGAGAAGTGAAAAGAAAAAAATTTAATATTTAAAGGTATTATAATGAGTCCAGATGAAAACTGTTTACAGAAAGTAAAACGTTTATGCATCAATGTGCTAAACATACCACAAGATGTCACAATATATCGAGCGCAACTTATAGGCAATAAGAATGCCAGTAAGAAGACTATTTTAGCGGAATTTCCAAAAGATTTGGAAAGGGTAAACATTTTAAAAAACGCTAAAATACTGAGGGGCACGGGGATAGCAGTGGAAAAGGATCTCACGGTGTTACAGAGAGATGTAAAACGAAAGCTTTTATATTTGAGAAAATGTATAAAAGAAATAAATCCTAAAATGCAAGTGTCAGTATGGAATCAAAATTTATTTGTTAACGTTAGATTTCATTGGTTAGAGGAAGTTGGGCTTATTTTTGGTAGAGAGAGCGGAATAAGTAAATTGAATGAAATTATGATTTTGCTGCAGTTATCCAAAAGTTATTGAACGAAGAATCAGCTGGGAAACTAGATTTCAGTGAGAAAGAGAAGAGAGAAGATAAACAGAAGAAAGAAGATCAGAGATCACATGCAGTAATAAACAAAATAAATGTTATTGATAAACAAGGTTGTAATACATAATATGAAGACGTCTGTCAGGTTAATATAAGTAAGTCTGTTGTAAACAAATTAAAAATACTTTCATATAATGTTCATGGTTTGTTTAATAAATTTGATGATATTTCTTTTTTTGATTTTCTAAAACAAAATGAGATTATATTATTGTATGAAACTTTTGTAATTATTGAGGAATGTCATAAATTTGATAAATATTTTTGTGGTTTTAATCTTAATTGGCTGGGGGCAAAGAAAGTAAGTAAATTTGGTAGGCCAAGTGGGGGAATGCTATTGGCGTATAAATCAAATATTTTACCGAATATAAACTGCAAATTTATTAAAATCGCTGATTCTCATGTTATGGAAGTTACTGTGTATGATCAAAAATTTTATTTAATACCGGCCTACCTTAATTTTTCTCACCGGGATACAGATTTTAATAGATTACAAAATTTAATGGAAATTATAAATTATAAAAGCGTGGTGATGGGGGATATGAATGCAAGAGTTGCCGTCGGACAAAGCCTGCCTAATTCTACTGCGCAAGAAAGATGTATTATGGGAGATTCTAGGCATTCAAAAGATTTATGTTTAAATAATAGGGGTAAATTATTTTTGCAGTTTTGTGAAGATTCGGACTTGATTATATTAAACGGCCGTACTAAGGGTGATAGTGAGGGGGAATTTACTTTTACTTCCGAAAGAGGTAATTCAGTAATTGATTATTGTTGTGTCAGTTCCAATTTGTTAAATCTGGTTTGTGATTTTGAGGTAATTCCAAGGATTTGGTCTGACCACATGCCAATTGCGGTTACCCTCGAGTTTAAACAGTTTTTGGATAAAATCAGTAAACCCCTCTTTCTTTCTAAATTGCATTGGTCAAACCAAGATGAAAAATATTTTAAAATAAAAATGAGTAATAGAGTCGCGCTATTGGCAAAACAACAGATTAAGGAGGAAGAAAAAATAGATACGCTGTTAAACTGTATTGTAGAGTGTTCGCATTATGGTAAACAAAAACAAAAGCCAAATAAACTTCAAATAGGAAAACAAAAATGGTTTGATTACGAATGTAAAAAATATCGCGAGCGGTCATTTAGATTTTTACAAATTTTTAGAAAACGCAATAACGCGTATGTGAAACAGTTATACCTTGAAGCGAATACTAAATTCAAACAAATATGTCAGAGTAAAAGAAAAAATTACAATGGAACTTTGAAAGAGAAATTTAAAAATGTGAAAGACTCGAGGGACTACTGGAAATTAATAAACCAATTTAAAATTAGAAACTTTGTTAATGAGTCCAACATTTCAGGTGAACGATTTATGGATTATTTTCAGGAACTATTAAATCCCCTCTTAATTAATTCTGTCATTCTCTACGCCGAACCCTTGTGGATTGACCCAGACTTAGATAGACCTTTTACGTTATTAGAATTAAAAGTTGTTCTGAGAAAAGCAAAAAATAACAAAACCCCAGGAATCGATACAATACCGTATGAATTTTTCAAAAACAGTCCAGATAGTTTTCTTGAATACTTAATAAGTGCTTTTAATTATATATATGATAACTGCAAAATAGCACGTAGTTTCAATGAATCGGTTGTTTAATTAAAAAAGGGGACCCAAACTCCTTTATTAATGTAGTGTCCAAGTTATTTTCAGGAATCTTATTAAACCGATTGTGGAGCTGGGTGGACTCACATAATATTTTAAATGAATTTCAAGCGGGATTCCGACCGGGATATTCTACGATCGACAACATTTTCACTCTTTTTAACATAATAAAAATTGTATTATCAAAAAAACGACGTAAAATTTACAGCTTCTTCATAGACTTTCAGTCAGCTTTTGATTGTGTTAACCGGCAGGCTTTGTTTTTTAAGTTGACAAATTTAGGAATCTCCTCAAAATTAATAAATGTTTTAAAAGGCTGCTATGAGGAAACGAGAGCAACGGTGTGGCATAAAGAAGGGGTGACTGAGTTTTTTAACACCAAAATCGGCGTAAGACAAGGCTGCCTTTTATCCCCTTTACTTTTTGCCCTTTTCCTTAATGATTTACACGACAGCCTCGGAGAAGGCTTAGATGTGGCTGGGGGAAATATTAGATTCCTCATGTACGCCGACGATGTCGTTATGTTAACATCTACCCCAGTTAAATTACAAAGAATGATTAACAACCTTAGTGAATATTGTCGTGAGTGGGGATTAACTATCAACTTAGCCAAATCAAAGATATTAGTGTTCCGAAATGGTGGCAAACTTTCGAGATTCGAAAAATGGAATTTAGAGGGGCGACCTATTGAAGTGGTAAATTCTTATAAATATCTTGGTATTACCGTTACTTCAAAAATGTCCCTTACTGAACATTTTTTAGAAAGAGTTGGTCACGCAAAATTTGGATTGAACGCCAATTGGCACAATTTAATGAGGAAAAAGGATATACCCTATTCCACTAAAATAGAAATATATAAATCGGTTTCGCGTGCGGTATTGAGCTATGGGGCACAGGTATGGGGATTTCAGCAGTATGATAATTTGGAAAAATTTACAAGATATTTTATAAAAAAACTACTGGCTCTTCCCCAGTACATCCCAAATTATATAGTAGATTTTGAAACCGGAATCGATTCTATATACTCTTATACCTTGAAGCTCCATTTTAAATATATATTAAAAGTGTTAGAAATGCCCGCCTCCCGTCTGCCTAACCTACTTTGCAAAGAGGCCATTAACAGGAATGTTTATTGGTATAAAATATGGCAAGAGTTAGGAGAGAAATTTGCGATTCAATTACCTGTCTCAGAGATACCATTATTGCGGCAAAATCTGCAAAATTTGTGGCTGAGTATAGTAAAAGCTAATAAAGAAGAAGCGTTAAATAAGTGTAAGCGATCAAGGTACGAATTGTACGGCAGGCTTTGTTCTATCGGAGACGGCGCATTGTATCTGAATGATGATTTTGATTTAGATACAATGCGATGGATTTATAAAGTTAGAACCGAGTCCCTTAATTTGAATTTCAAACACTGGAAGCGAGATGATTCCACTATATGTTCTCTCTGTAACGCCAGGGAAGTGGAGGATACCTACCACTTTATTGGTGTATGTACTGTTCTATCCGAATGGAGGGTTAAATGGCTACAAAAGAAAAAATTGTCCAAAGAAGAGGTTTTTAATTTGATAAGGGGAGGAGGGTGGTCACATCTCGTAATGTATCTGAGACAAGCTACTTGTTACCGAAATGAATTAATTAGGGAATTTAACTGGTAATGTGTATAATATGGAATATTATTTATATCATCTACAGTCACTATCTCAGTAATTAAGAATTAGAAGTTGATTTTTGTTTACCATTTGATTGTTAGTTGAAGAATATATATATATATACACAGGTGTATTTATAGATATTGTTTTATTTTGTTGCTATTGATTGTTAATAGTTATTTATTTAAAATATGAGAGCTAGTTTTATTTTTGACTTTCTATATGAACAAATATTGAATAAATGGTTATAGTTATAATAAAAATACAGACTTGACAGACGGATCTTTTCCATTGTCTATGTGTGTTAAAATTGTTTGAAACAAAAAAAAAAATTAATAATTTAGTTTTAGTTTAGAGGTTGAAGAAGAATGTTTTATTTTTTGTATTATTTTTGCTTTCAAATACACACTATTATTATTATTATTATTATTATTATTATTATTATTATTAGTGAGTCTAACTTTTGGAGGAGAATTTTCTGGCTTAATGCCCATTACACCCATCAATCATTTATCATCCTTTGCTAAATACTAGCCAACTATTCCTTTGTCTGAATTAGTAGAAATCCCATGTAAGCTTCATAATATGAGACATTTTTTTTTTAAAGATTCACTTATCATAAACAGTCCGATTAAAACAGGTGGATGGTCACCGGTGGACATAAGTAAGCAGAGTGTTCCAGATCGCTCAGAACACCCTAAAGTCACTAGGCAGAAAATAGTACACTCAGAACACAGTTTACCATAACATTCTTTTCAGCACAGAAACACAGAAATGTAAAATACAGATTAGTATATAAATTTTAAAGAAGCTCTTCATTGTATGGTGAAGAATACGAAAAACACAACGATCTTACAAACAAAAAACCTATTACTGAAACACCGTTCCGAAACTGAAACACCTATTTCCGGAAAAAATCCAACTTTTAATTAACAGCCGAGTGACGGTGTAAACATTGTATTTAAAAATCTTGTGCACTCTCCTGTGTTTCTATTATATAATTTACATAGGTATATCTGATAGATTTTGTTGAGACTTCAAATTCACTCACTAAATGTTTAGGTAGTTCAATGTTATATCAATGAGGTAATCTAAACTTAATAAAAGAACTTTTTTGAGGACTTGCGACGTTCCAGGTCTACAGAAATCCTAATGACAATTTTCTCGCCGAATTGTTGCAAAGGAAAGTAGTATGTCTTCATATGTATAGTTACTGCACTATACAAGTTTAACAAAGTCCGGATGTATTTTTATGGAGAAATTCGCAGACAATTGAAAAAAAAAGGTACTTCCTTCAACCAGTTTTGTTCAAACTCGGTATGTGGCAAATTCCCCGTACGGGGAGCAGATTAGCTGCTTCTTGGTTAGTAATGCGCCCACGGGTCCTAGTTTCACAGTTCGACACATACAATTACTAACACGCACACATTCATATACACTAATGCACCGTCAGATATATATAAGAGAAGCTAATCTCTCCCGCGCGCGTTTCCCGTCCGTGGAAGTCCATGCGGGAGGAAAGAAGGATCCCGAGCGCTGCGGTTGACGGAGTCTTCTGTCTTCCAAGACGAAGTTTAAAACAAATTTTGCCAACATTATTTGAGGAAGGCATTAAGTAAATCCCTACCGTCTTTATATAGCAGCTTACGTCTTCTGTAACGAGCGTTCGTTCGGAGCTGAGCCATCTATAATGCTGCGAAGCTTTGTTTGAAGTAAAATTAAAATAAAATCTTACTTCATCCCCGTAGGGGGAAGTGGACTGGCCACTTCTTCAGGGATCTAGGCGTCCCTACGGGTATCCCAGTCTAACAACACTACAACACCTACTGATACTTCCCAATATTCACACACTACACACAGGGCCTGCAGAGGTAGTTTTTGTGTGCAGCTACTTGAAACTAGACCAGTGATCCTAAAATTAAAATCGAGCTCCCCACCACACACTCTCTCTTACAGCCGAACAATTTTCACTTTACAGACGATTAAGCATACACTACACGAACAAGAACTCGCACTCGTTGAAAACTCGGAGTATAAATAGCACACCCTTGTGCTTGCCGGCACGAGGGTTTGGGGCTAGGGTGGAAAAGAGGATCCTGTGCATTGAGGGAGACGACGACCTGCGGGCGTCCAATCCCAGAACGTGTCTTTGGCCTCACCTTCATCAGAGATGCCTAACTGGGGTAAAACCCGACTCTAGGAAGCCTGGGGAATTCCGTCTCACTTGGGATCCTAGGGTTAGGAAGGGGACCACGGTGACACTGGTTGATATCTCGGTATCGGTACGCTGTCTTCCCTGGCATCGGACTATGTCGAGGTGCGATAGTCTTCCCGGACCGTAATCGAGTGCTCTTGATCTTCCGTGAAGGAGTGACCACGTATCCTGATGAAACCCTATTGAACCTTTCTCTTTCTTACCAGTATTGTCACACCCGCTTCTGATCTCGAAGTTTTCTCAACGTACTCCAGAAATGTAGGAAATCACCTAGTGCTTCATTCCCCGTACCATTCTTCTTGGTTTTCGATAGCAATACAACATCCATTTCATATTTTTTCAGTCCGTTATAGTGTTCGTTTTTCGACGACAAACCTTGTATATTCCAGCGTTCCAAGTTTAAAGTCCTTTTCCGTTTGCCTTTTGATCAGTCCCGGTTTATTCCTATTTGGGCATTTAGCATTTTTTTTCTTTTTTCTAACGATCGAGGAGCTGGCCCGTTGCCAAAACCCCCAAGCAGGGGCTATTTATTCAGGGTGCCATTTTAGAGAGGCACCTTCACTACGGCTGTTGAATCCTCTCTGCCCGCAATGGTTATGCTGCCATTGATGCATATATAATTGAAAGGCGAGCTTATCTCTTTATATAAGAGATCAAAAAATTCTTTTCTTTCTTTCTTATATTTAGTGCATTCCATGATTGTGTGTTCCAGACCATCAACTTCCTTGCATTTATCACACAAATTAGAATGAAGTTTGTACAGATACTCACCGCGGAACCGTGATTAGAACGTAATTGACATATACTATTTACATATTTCTTGGTTGCATAATTCAGATCCCTTAACCATGGTTTGTTTAAGGTAATTGTCGGATAATATTTTTTATAAAATAATCTGCCATCTATTTACAGCTCTTTGTCTGATTACAATATTAGCATCTTCGTTAGTAAGTTTGTAGTCTGCTAGCTGTCCATCCATTATCGCTTCCTTAGTCCAAACATCCCCCCCTCTCACTGCCATCTATCCCTATATGACTTCTAATCCAAACCGAATTCACAATGTTCCCTTTACCTAATATTTTATTATATATTTCTAGACTTTCTATAACTATATAGGAAATGTTTATGGCAAGTCTCATTTCATGAGCTTTTGCATTGAACTAGTACTTGTCTGTATAAATTATATATTTCTTATGATTTAATGTAGTAATATATTTTAAAGCTTCTTTTTTGGCTACGAGTTCTGCATTATATACTGTGAAAAGTGAACTTAGCTTGAATTTTGCAGAAAAGTTAAGTTTGGCATCGTAAAAAGCCGCACCCATTTGATTATTAATTTTGACCCATCAGTATACAAACTATAGTAATCTCTATATTTTTAGCAATTAACTTTTAATATTAAATTAGAAATGTAGTGTGAGTTTACCTTACTGGCAGGTAGAATTTCCATATGATGAGCTGTTACAAGATTGTAATAATTTGTTTTATATAATGTGGCAATATCGCTATTATATATATCTGGGGACGATTTACGATAGTTCAGTGAAATTGTTTACTAATAAGGGAGAGATTTTCATATGGCTAGAAGTAGTAGACAGAACTTTTACTGAAAGACTTCAAAGTTGATCGCATATTGGACTTGATTTGGATAATAATTTAATCATATAACGATCAGCTAACATTTTTCTTCTGACCGATAAAGGCATTTCACTAGCTTCTTTTAGCATTTCGTCCAATGAAGTACTATTTAAACATCCCTAACATGTACTTACACTTTTATTTAGAATCAAATCCAATTTCTTCAACCTAGTTTTGCATGCAGCCCCAAGTCAATCTCGCAACGTATGGTGGCTCTATAATAGACAAACGCAATTGAAGGATGGCCCCACATTCTCAATAACATATAGATCTCAATATATTTGTATATTTCTATTTTCTCTGTTAATTATCCTAATTATGTGCGGAATTCCAGTTTAATTTTCTATCCAGTATCAAGCCCAGGAAAGTTACTTCGTTATTTACTGGAAATGTAAACCCACCTAGTGATACACTATTCTGTAGTGAGAGTGTATTTTCTCTATTAAAAATGTATACTATTGATTTAGTTGGTGAAATATTTAAACCTATATCATTCATGAAGCGATTAATTTTCCTTACTACTGTATCTAATTCATCTACACACATATCTATCGAGTTGGTTACTGTAAATAAACATATTTCATCGGCAAATTGCAATATCGAGAAGAGGATGGAGTAAGTGATTCTATTTAGGAAATATAGATCGCGAATAGTAACGGAGATAGTATAGCCCCCTGTAGGAGACCAATTTTAGCTATTTGGGAACGGTCTGAATATTCATTATTCAATTTCGAAAAAATCTGTCTTTCTCTATACAAGGATGCAATACTACAACAAATTTGGATGGAAGATTTAGATTTATCAATTTATTTGAAATTTATTTTTTAATATGGACCTGTTGATATTGTCATGTGCAGATGTAATGTCAAGGAACAATCCGAATACTATCTTACGTTGAGTGAATGCGAGTTCTATATCTGTGATTAAGTGGGCATGGCATTCATAAATCGAATGTACTTTTCTGAACCCATATTGGGATTGCGGCAATAATTGTTTATTTTCTAAGTACCATTCCAAGTAGTTCTTTATTAATCTTTGGACGGTATTCAGAATACAGGATGAAAGAGCTATTGAACGATAAGATTTGTAATTATTTGGTGATTTACCTGGATTCAAAGTAGCTAACACGGCATATTATCTCCAAGCGTTCGGAAAATACCACTCTAACAAAATATTATTGGAAATATTTAATAATAACTCTTTACTAATCGAAGATAAATTTCCTATCATGGTGTACTGTATATTATCTATCCCTGGTGAAGTGTTGGCAGTATTTTTTATTACTTTTAAAAGTTCGTTATAATTAAATTTCTCTAAAAGAAAATAGGGAGCTTCTTCGGATAAATCTATGTTGTATTTATTCTGAACATAAGGGGGGAAATATTGTTTAAAAAACTCTTCCGTCCAGTTTCCCATTGCAATAGGAGATCGATTAATATTCTGATTATAATAATATTTTTTAAGAATATTTTTTTTGGAATATTATTCACTTAAGTTGGATTTTCATTATATAAATAGGTAATTTTACATTCCTCCATAGCTTGTAACAAAATATGACCTTTGGAATCTGTGCTTGTAGAACCAAATACACAATGGGGTAGGTTATAATCTCCGGCCAAAATACAAGGTTTTTGTATACTTTGAAATAAACAATGTCATTCTTTTAATGTTATCTCATTATCTGGTAAATTATATAGAGAAATTAAATTTAAATCCTTATTTTTATAACTTAAAGGTCACACAGTTACCATTACACCATTTATTTCATATATATTACTAATTTCTACATGTGGTATACCATTTTTAACAAGAATGCCTCACACCTACCTTCTGGTCCTGTCTATCTCTACGTATTACATTATAGCCTTTAAATTTAATTATTTGTTGAAGAGGAAACCAGGTTTCAGCAATATACGCTATAGCTATAATTTTTTCAATTAGACATATCTCTGGACTTCCTTTATTTGCGATAGCCGATTTGGCATTCCACTGTAAGATGTTCAAAGATAACACTTATAATATATTTGTAAATTTAACTAACTAATTTAACCAAAACTTGTTTGGTTGTGTTTTTTAAATTCATTATAAATTTTAACCATTGTAACTTTCATTTTTAAAATATTAAAATAATATATGATATACTCTCTCGTTAATTAATGTTTGTATTTCACTTTCTCCTATGGAATTAACTGATTTTAGATTATTTACTAAGTGATGATTATCTCTAATAATTGTTGTTTTATGTAACTATTACTATTCTCTTTATTACTAATTTGGACCGTATGTTGTGGTTTGTACGGACTTAGTGAAATTAATCCACCTGTAATATTTTTGGGAGTGCCGGTAGTAATTAATAAAGAATTTACTTCTTGCTCTTGGGGAGGCGAGTATTCACTTCGTTTCTTTTGTTTTTGTTCATAATTTAATTTATTATTTTCATTTCTGTATGGGGATTTCTATAGGGTGATTGTGTGGGTTTAATGGCAAAGTGGATTATTATAAATAATGATTAGACATTAGAAAATTGCTGTTTTGAAGAATAATTTATAACTAATTTTAATAGTGTTGTTAAGTATGCCCATTGTTTTATCAAATCCTTTTTAATTAGTGGGGGGGCGGGCAATACGTTATATCAGCAGTAAAACGTACCAATTAGTTAGTTATCAAATAGTGTAGATATAAATAGATTTCAAATAAAAAAACTAATAGATATAATTGAAAAAAATGTAAGATAATATTTTTGTAATGTGAACCCCCACCAATTTAGCTTAGTATAGATATAGATCATTACATCTCTAATTAGCAGTACTGTTCCACAGACAGACCTAGTCGCATTAACTTGAAGGTGAGTTACATCAATTCATTAATACTTTCATATTGAATATTATTATATTCTTTTTTAATTGTTATCATAGTAAACTATTCTACATTTGTAAAAATATAAGCGGAACACTTTCCATATATTCGACTCCCTTTAATCCGAGTTTTCCAATCATCAGTTCTAAGATTTGTTATGGCGAAACCTAACCTTAGCGACGTATTGAAACTTATATTTAATTGAAAATAAAATTGCGTTCAAGAACGGAAATGATTCCGATATATTAATTCCGCAAATGGTAAAAAAAAAAAAAAAAAAACTATTATTTAACTTTAGTAATACCGATATAGTACACAAGAGCTGAAGTTTGACCCAATTACATAGATATTATCTAGACAGATTACAAACATAGAAAACATAACTTTTTAATAAACAGAACAGAATATTCCAAATAATTATTCTCTCTCTATTAAATATTTAAAAAAAAAAATCGATTTAAATACTAAGGTGAAGTAAATCGATTTACCTTTCTAATAAGATAAAGAAAAGCAAATTATTGAAATAAAGAAAGCAAACTTCTTAACGATTAACAGTTAATACAACTTACTAGACGTTAAATTATTAAGTGAGTGCTTCGATGGAGAGGTTTTATGGTAAAATAAACAATAATATTAAGCTTTTTTCTAAGTTGTCCACAACGTTTTGGATCATTTATTGCTTTATGTTAATTTATATTAAGTTGTAGTTGTAATGTGAATTCAAAATCCTTGTACCACTCAAAAGTATTTGCTATTCCCTTCACGTATATTTTTTTTTTTAGCATTTAAGGATAGCTTTAACAAATCATCACTAAATGTGTTCTATTTACAAATTTTATAATGTTTTATAATTAATATTTTTATTTTTTGCAATCAATATAGAACCACTCATTATTATTGTTACTCACATATTATTAAGGCTGTTGAAGTATACAACGTCAGGAACTAGGACTTAATTTCTAATTCTAATGTATCATTTCCTTCGTTAGTCGCCATTAATCTTTCCGCGTTCTTTTTCTGCTATTCTGGGCTCGAATGTCTCTTCGGTCTCTTATATCTTGTTACTCCCATTCTGCCCGATATTGTCTGAATTCTCCTTTAAGCTCTTCTCTCTTCTTTTTATCCAGCCCATCGTACCAGGATCAGATTTATTCTTATTTTAATTGTTTTCTGTCCTTAGACTCACTACCCAAACCTGCCGACTCAATGCTTGAAGCTAGATCACCTTTTGCCTAATTGATTGGCATAATTCCATCAATTCTCCTAAAGTAAATAATTTCCCTTCAATAAGTAATTTATCACACCTCGGCAATGCACTTTTTTTTTGTTTCCAGTAGTCATTTTCTTAAATTCCACGAGGTCACTTCTTATTTGACGTACACCTATAGGGAACTCTTCTGACACTGAATATTCAGAGCCATGAAGTTTATAACATTTTCGCACAATTTCTATTCTAGCTCTAAAGTAAATAATTCTTGCTATAATTGGTTTTAAAATTGGTTCTGGAAGGGACAAGAAAATTGTTTATAGTGCGGTTTTCTTATCCCTCCCACCTTTGAATTGTAAACTTTTAATTTTAAAGATACTCTCTCTCGGAAAGAACGGTCAAATTTCCTCGGTAGTTTATTCTCACAGAACCGGTTTCCCCTGTCTTTGATACGTTGCTTGTATGGTTTCCTGTTAGGCCAGGATTATTAATTAATCTTAAGAAATTTTTGTAACAGTTCTCAATTTTCATTTAGTTGTTTTTTTAATTTATTTCGCATTTTCTTTAACAAAACAAGAAAGAAACCCCATGATATTCATTATCATTGGAAAGTTGTTGAAATGTAGATATTTTATCTGTAACCATACGCTAGCCTTAAAGAAATTTATAAGAAAATACCGTTGAAAAGTTGTTTTTAACAGCCTAAGCGATTTAGAGTTGAGTTTAAAGTCTCTGGAAAACCTTATAATTATTAATTCAAATAAAACCTCTGTTTCTTATAGGAAATTTAATGCTCTTTCCTACGATGTAATTGAATATGATTTATGTAAAAAAATTTTTGAGATATAATCAATTTTATGAAAAAAAGTAGGAAAATTGAAAATTTTACAAGAAAAACTTTTGAAGGCGAACAAATCGGACCACGGTATATTAGAAATTTTTTGTTCCAAATAAAGTGAAAAACCATATCCCGAATTATTGCCAGAGGTTGCTGTTACATCCGGTATATATACCCGGAGAAAGGAATGTAATGATTTCCAGTTGTAAACCCTCGGCTTATTCGGAATAAGTTTCGACATCCATTCCAGAGAAACTTATTATAAATAAATGATTCCTTTCTGATGGGCATTTCATGGAAAAGTCTATTCTTAATGGAAATTTCATGAAATCTGAATGAAATTTATATATTAAAAACGGACCTGTGATAAATGCAATTAGTCCAGTACGTACGGGTAAACAGTCTCTAAGGTGATTTATATTATAAAATGGTTTTATCTTGCGGCAGGTCTGTGATATCTCACTGTTTATCAATATCTCTTGTCAACACCTTTTGATTAAGTAAGTGTGAATAGCCGAATACAATCTTGCAAAAAAAATCTTTAATAAATTCAATTTATTTTGCCACAAATGAGATCTATTATTTCTCCAAAATTATTATCACTTTTACATCACAAAACTTCGCACTGGCTGTTTATAAATAAATGGTATTGAAAATTTTTAATTTACATATTATTTATTTATTTTTAGGTTAAACATGGATGTAATCTTCAAGAGTATTTGGATTATGAATGCCTTCTTTCTGCACGCGGCCTTTTCGTTGACGACGGAATCATCCGCAAACAATTGTAGCATAGGTGTACCCTGTTGTATACAACACAACACATACCAATTGTATTTGGAGCAAGATGTAATTAATCATGTAAATCAAACTGACGTTTTTACGTCCAGTGACAAGAAGAATAAAGGTTCGCACTGGATGATTGAATTAGCCTCAAGCAGAAAAAGTCAGTATAAAATAATTAATTCCTTTAATTATTTTGAACTCGCTGTTGATAAATTTGACGAAAATCAAAGTAAAGTGATTGCCAGAGTATCAAATATTAACGACGATACTAATTCTAGTTTGTGGACGTTGCAAGTACTACCTTCTATTATCTATGTGAAAAATGAATTTACTAAACAATACTTGTACGCTCCAAATAATGGCACAAAGAATCAAGTGTTTACAAGAATGTTGCCGGAAGACCACCAAGATCTATTTAAGTGGCACCCCATACATTGCTGACTTAGTAAGACGATACCTAATTAAAATAATAATATACATGAAATTAAATTTTATTCCTTAAATTGCTAGTGTTACCACCGCGGCATTTCAGAAAATAATTCTCTATATTCAAAAATTAGTAATTTTTTTTTGTATGATATACTAAATATAATATAGTCTCACCCATTTGTGCTTATGTTAATCCTTTATCTTCTGCAATACATGCTATTTATTAGCAATATATCCTAATACAAAGCGATACAACATCAACACTGCCGCTTTTATGGGAACACTGACTGATCTGAGCGTGTTTTTTTTTTGGGCGCATCAACTTCTAAGGTTATTAGCGCCCCTCAGTTTATTTCGTTCTCCATCTGGTCCGCACGAGCTTGGATGACACATATTCAACCATTTTGGCGTCCAGATCAATGCCTTGTCTAGCAAGGCATGAGGAGCCCAAGGTTATTGGTTATAGTACCACACATCCCCTCTTATTTCATCAATCATGTCGAGAGGGGGAGTGTGGATCCCTTGTTGTGTTATCCCTTTTTTTATTAAATCTTATTTAAATATAAATATTATATATTAACAATTATATTATATAATTAATTAATATGGCAATTCTCGATCTATTTGTATCATTTAAATGTGGAATTCATGCATGCAGATAAATAATGAATTTTCTGTAATATAAGCAAGAAACTATCCTGAAAAATCTATGTAACCTATCCTAAAGAGGCTATTTGCTTGCTGTAAACTATTCTATTTTAGGTGTGCAGTACTTTTAACAAATATTCCTGCACACCCTTAAGTGAACTAATCCTAATGTTAATCTAAACCTAATAGGGTTGAAACTTTCTTTCAACCCCTAAATAAAAACCTAAACTCAACATTCACCCTAACATTCTCGCCAATAAATACATTCTCGCTAATAATACAATCGCACTAATAAATACATTCTCGCTAATAAATACATTCTCGCCAATAAATACAATCGCACTAATAAATACATTCTCGCTAATAAATACATTCTCGCCAATAAATACATTCTCGCTAATAAATACATTCTCGCCAATAATACAATCGCACTAATAAATACATTCACGCCAATAAATACATTCACATATAAAAGCATTCTCGCCAATAAATACATTCTCGCTAATAAATACATTCTCGCCAATAATACAATCGCACTAATAAATACATTCACGCCAATAAATACATTCTCGCTAATAATTACAATCGCACTAATAAATACATTCACACTAATTTACACATTCATACGAGGGGAAAGTACTCGATATTCCTTTCCCCTAACATAAAAAAGAACTAACCTAATTGGGTGAAGTACTCGATATTCCTTCACCCAGTTTAATTAATCTAACCTAACCTAGCTACTAACTTAGATATTCCTATACAAATTAATATCCTTTAAAAAACCAAATAGCCTCTTTATATAAGGAGAACCCTCTTGTAGAATAGCGCGCTTGTCACGTGGCAGGCCTGCCCTTTCTCTCTGAGTACGCAGAGCCTGACACCCTTCCAACACGTGCGCCACCGTTAGCCTTTCTCGGCATCGAGAGCAACTCGGCCCTCTTCCGCCAATACACGTGTATGACCAATCCTCAGCCTCGTCAAAATCACTAAGTCATGCCGCGGGAAATTTTCGACTATAATACTTCGCACACGTGGTTTAATATCTTTAAGCTTTTCGCTTATCCCGTCCCACTGACATTGCCATTTTCTATTAATAATTTGTTTCATATATATTTGTAGGTCAGTGGGACGTACTCTGAGCGTGTTACCTTCACATATTCATCTGGGGATTTTGCAATATTTAATTTATGCCGAGGAGTTTAAGAAATGATCTTAGTTAACAGTTGAAAATTATTATTTCTAATGAAGTGAAAGCAGACCTACAAAGATCATTGCAGATAGAAATTTATATTTGATCGTTTCCATCTCTTCCGAAAGGCTGCTTTCCTCCGGAAAATTTCCTCATAAATAGAACAGAATAGCTTATATGAAAGCAATCCTTCAGGCTTCAGTTTTCTAAGTAAGTTTCAGCCTAATTAGTCTTCCATCAATTGCAACGGTTGCTCAGTCTCATCACTTCAAGTGGTGATGGTTATTGTAAAGAGTCTCTTAATTACATTTGGTGATGGTTCCTGTAAAGGCTCATGGAAAAGGCAGAAAAATGACTTAAATGTTAGACCCAAAACCGACCCTAGTACTCATACTTTAAATTTTGCAATGTGTTAGTGAGGAGAAAAGAATATAGATATAATGCAGATGTAATGTACAAAGAAATACAGTGTTTGTAGCCTGATGTAGAATGGCACAGTCAATGAATCTAAGTAGTTAGAACTCTTGCCGTTCAATTGGTGATTAGGCTTAGTGAGCTCTTCAAGACTGTAAACTGGTAAGAATTGATCTGGCAAAATTGTTAAGCCCTCAGATTTCCATTTTTTTTTTTTTTTTTATCCCAGCTTCTCGTTATCCCCTGTTGAGAGCTCGAGACGACTTTTAGAGGGATAGTTCGCAGTCCAAGCTGAAACTCATTCGCTAATTCATTGTAGTGGATACTTTGAAGTGCGCGTAGAGCCATATGGTAGAGCTTGTGGCTGCTATTGAAACTAGTGAGTCTAACTTCTGTATCGAGCAGTGAAAGAGTTCAGACGTGTTGTTTTCTGTGTTCAATAAAAGTGTTTTTTTTTCTGTGGGTTAAAGTGATTTTTAGGCAAAAATTTCTTGATATTAGTTTTCTACATTGAACGTTCTCTGTGTCAGTGAAAAATTAACTCTGGAAATTATAAAATAAGTGAGTAATTAATAAAAATTTAGTTAAAAGTTAATTGAAGAAATTTTAAGCATACATTTCTAAGTTTGCGGTAGTGATTGTGGTGGGGTAGTCTCAAGGTCTTTTGAGGTTTGACTTTCTCTCTACTGTCATTTTTGTGCCGAACTTTGGTGGAGCAGTTGCTGGTTTCGATTAGAATATAATAAATAAATATAGATAAGTAATTGGAACATAATTGTAAGGAATATCTATTCAAAAAATACACATAACTGTCAGTAAAGTCATTCATTAAATTTAAACAGAAAATAAATTCAAATCCGCCCTTTTATATCAAATTATTTATGAGGAAAAATTCTGAGGTTTTCTATTCTCCAAAATTATCGAAAGGTAAAAGGCAGAGGAGTAATAGTTCCCCTGAAACTGAAGAGGAAGTTAAGAGGAGAGAAATACACATCATGAGTACAACGGAACAAGTAGGAAACATGAATGTGAGTCAGTTAAGTGAACTTTTTGACTTAAAATTAAAAAATATGGCGACAAAACAAGATATTTTTACCCTTTCAACGCAATTGGAACTACTTCGTCAAGATAATTCCACTCTGAAATTAGAAATAAAAAAACAACAAGATATAAATAAAAAATTGAGAAGTCAGATGGAATTTACTCAAAGAGAAGTGAAAAGAAAAAAATTTAATATTTAAAGGTATTATAATGAGTCCAGATGAAAACTGTTTACAGAAAGTAAAACGTTTATGCATCAATGTGCTAAACATACCACAAGATGTCACAATATATCGAGCGCAACTTATAGGCAATAAGAATGCCAGTAAGAAGACTATTTTAGCGGAATTTCCAAAAGATTTGGAAAGGGTAAACATTTTAAAAAACGCTAAAATACTGAGGGGCACGGGGATAGCAGTGGAAAAGGATCTCACGGTGTTACAGAGAGATGTAAAACGAAAGCTTTTATATTTGAGAAAATGTATAAAAGAAATAAATCCTAAAATGCAAGTGTCAGTATGGAATCAAAATTTATTTGTTAACGTTAGATTTCATTGGTTAGAGGAAGTTGGGCTTATTTTTGGTAGAGAGAGCGGAATAAGTAAATTGAATGAAATTATGATTTTGCTGCAGTTATCCAAAAGTTATTGAACGAAGAATCAGCTGGGAAACTAGATTTCAGTGAGAAAGAGAAGAGAGAAGATAAACAGAAGAAAGAAGATCAGAGATCACATGCAGTAATAAACAAAATAAATGTTATTGATAAACAAGGTTGTAATACATAATATGAAGACGTCTGTCAGGTTAATATAAGTAAGTCTGTTGTAAACAAATTAAAAATACTTTCATATAATGTTCATGGTTTGTTTAATAAATTTGATGATATTTCTTTTTTTGATTTTCTAAAACAAAATGAGATTATATTATTGTATGAAACTTTTGTAATTATTGAGGAATGTCATAAATTTGATAAATATTTTTGTGGTTTTAATCTTAATTGGCTGGGGGCAAAGAAAGTAAGTAAATTTGGTAGGCCAAGTGGGGGAATGCTATTGGCGTATAAATCAAATATTTTACCGAATATAAACTGCAAATTTATTAAAATCGCTGATTCTCATGTTATGGAAGTTACTGTGTATGATCAAAAATTTTATTTAATACCGGCCTACCTTAATTTTTCTCACCGGGATACAGATTTTAATAGATTACAAAATTTAATGGAAATTATAAATTATAAAAGCGTGGTGATGGGGGATATGAATGCAAGAGTTGCCGTCGGACAAAGCCTGCCTAATTCTACTGCGCAAGAAAGATGTATTATGGGAGATTCTAGGCATTCAAAAGATTTATGTTTAAATAATAGGGGTAAATTATTTTTGCAGTTTTGTGAAGATTCGGACTTGATTATATTAAACGGCCGTACTAAGGGTGATAGTGAGGGGGAATTTACTTTTACTTCCGAAAGAGGTAATTCAGTAATTGATTATTGTTGTGTCAGTTCCAATTTGTTAAATCTGGTTTGTGATTTTGAGGTAATTCCAAGGATTTGGTCTGACCACATGCCAATTGCGGTTACCCTCGAGTTTAAACAGTTTTTGGATAAAATCAGTAAACCCCTCTTTCTTTCTAAATTGCATTGGTCAAACCAAGATGAAAAATATTTTAAAATAAAAATGAGTAATAGAGTCGCGCTATTGGCAAAACAACAGATTAAGGAGGAAGAAAAAATAGATACGCTGTTAAACTGTATTGTAGAGTGTTCGCATTATGGTAAACAAAAACAAAAGCCAAATAAACTTCAAATAGGAAAACAAAAATGGTTTGATTACGAATGTAAAAAATATCGCGAGCGGTCATTTAGATTTTTACAAATTTTTAGAAAACGCAATAACGCGTATGTGAAACAGTTATACCTTGAAGCGAATACTAAATTCAAACAAATATGTCAGAGTAAAAGAAAAAATTACAATGGAACTTTGAAAGAGAAATTTAAAAATGTGAAAGACTCGAGGGACTACTGGAAATTAATAAACCAATTTAAAATTAGAAACTTTGTTAATGAGTCCAACATTTCAGGTGAACGATTTATGGATTATTTTCAGGAACTATTAAATCCCCTCTTAATTAATTCTGTCATTCTCTACGCCGAACCCTTGTGGATTGACCCAGACTTAGATAGACCTTTTACGTTATTAGAATTAAAAGTTGTTCTGAGAAAAGCAAAAAATAACAAAACCCCAGGAATCGATACAATACCGTATGAATTTTTCAAAAACAGTCCAGATAGTTTTCTTGAATACTTAATAAGTGCTTTTAATTATATATATGATAACTGCAAAATAGCACGTAGTTTCAATGAATCGGTTGTTTATCCGTTATATAAAAAAGGGGACCCAAACTCGGTAACAAATTATAGAGGAATTTCCTTTATTAATGTAGTGTCCAAGTTATTTTCAGGAATCTTATTAAACCGATTGTGGAGCTGGGTGGACTCACATAATATTTTAAATGAATTTCAAGCGGGATTCCGACCGGGATATTCTACGATCGACAACATTTTCACTCTTTTTAACATAATAAAAATTGTATTATCAAAAAAACGACGTAAAATTTACAGCTTCTTCATAGACTTTCAGTCAGCTTTTGATTGTGTTAACCGGCAGGCTTTGTTTTTTAAGTTGACAAATTTAGGAATCTCCTCAAAATTAATAAATGTTTTAAAAGGCTGCTATGAGGAAACGAGAGCAATGGTGTGGCATAAAGAAGGGGTGACTGAGTTTTTTAACACCAAAATCGGCGTAAGACAAGGCTGCCTTTTATCCCCTTTACTTTTTGCCCTTTTCCTTAATGATTTACACGACAGCCTCGGAGAAGGCTTAGATGTGGCTGGGGGAAATATTAGATTCCTCATGTACGCCGACGATGTCGTTATGTTAACATCTACCCCAGTTAAATTACAAAGAATGATTAACAACCTTAGTGAATATTGTCGTGAGTGGGGATTAACTATCAACTTAGCCAAATCAAAGATATTAGTGTTCCGAAATGGTGGCAAACTTTCGAGATTCGAAAAATGGAATTTAGAGGGGCGACCTATTGAAGTGGTAAATTCTTATAAATATCTTGGTATTACCGTTACTTCAAAAATGTCCCTTACTGAACATTTTTTAGAAAGAGTTGGTCACGCAAAATTTGGATTGAACGCCAATTGGCACAATTTAATGAGGAAAAAGGATATACCCTATTCCACTAAAATAGAAATACATAAATCGGTTTCGCGTGCGGTATTGAGCTATGGGGCACAGGTATGGGGATTTCAGCAGTATGATAATTTGGAAAAATTTACAAGATATTTTATAAAAAAAACTACTGGCTCTTCCCCAGTACATCCCAAATTATATAGTAGATTTTGAAACCGGAATCGATTCTATATACTCTTATACCTTGAAGCTCCATTTTAAATATATATTAAAAGTGTTAGAAATGCCCGCCTCCCGTCTGCCTAACCTACTTTGCAAAGAGGCCATTAACAGGAATGTTTATTGGTATAAAATATGGCAAGAGTTAGGAGAGAAATTTGCGATTCAATTACCTGTCTCAGAGATACCATTATTGCGGCAAAATCTGCAAAATTTGTGGCTGAGTATAGTAAAAGCTAATAAAGAAGAAGCGTTAAATAAGTGTAAGCGATCAAGGTACGAATTGTACGGCAGGCTTTGTTCTATCGGAGACGGCGCATTGTATCTGAATGATGATTTTGATTTAGATACAATGCGATGGATTTATAAAGTTAGAACCGAGTCCCTTAATTTGAATTTCAAACACTGGAAGCGAGATGATTCCACTATATGTTCTCTCTGTAACGCCAGGGAAGTGGAGGATACCTACCACTTTATTGGTGTATGTACTGTTCTATCCGAATGGAGGGTTAAATGGCTACAAAAGAAAAAATTGTCCAAAGAAGAGGTTTTTAATTTGATAAGGGGAGGAGGGTGGTCACATCTCGTAATGTATCTGAGACAAGCTACTTGTTACCGAAATGAATTAATTAGGGAATTTAACTGGTAATGTGTATAATATGGAATATTATTTATATCATCTACAGTCACTATCTCAGTAATTAAGAATTAGAAGTTGATTTTTGTTTACCATTTGATTGTTAGTTGAAGAATATATATATATATACACAGGTGTATTTATAGATATTGTTTTATTTTGTTGCTATTGATTGTTAATAGTTATTTATTTAAAATATGAGAGCTAGTTTTATTTTTGACTTTCTATATGAACAAATATTGAATAAATGGTTATAGTTATAATAAAAATACAGACTTGACAGACGGATCTTTTCCATTGTCTATGTGTGTTAAAATTGTTTGAAACAAAAAAAAAAATTAATAATTTAGTTTTAGTTTAGAGGTTGAAGAAGAATGTTTTATTTTTTGTATTATTTTTGCTTTCAAATACACACTATTATTATTATTATTATTATTATTATTATTATTATTATTAGTGAGTCTAACTTTTGGAGGAGAATTTTCTGGCTTAATGCCCATTACACCCATCAATCATTTATCATCCTTTGCTAAATACTAGCCAACTATTCCTT
The DNA here is from genome assembly GCA_011037195.1 of Triatoma infestans. Classification (NCBI taxonomy): domain Eukaryota; kingdom Metazoa; phylum Arthropoda; class Insecta; order Hemiptera; family Reduviidae; genus Triatoma; species Triatoma infestans. The sequence continues at coordinate 33,889 of JAAEAF010011052.1, forward strand.
TGTCTGAATTAGTAGAAATCCCATGTAAGCTTCATAATATGAGACATTTTTTTTTTAAAGATTCACTTATCATAAACAGTCCGATTAAAACAGGTGGATGGTCACCGGTGGACATAAGTAAGCAGAGTGTTCCAGATCGCTCAGAACACCCTAAAGTCACTAGGCAGAAAATAGTACACTCAGAACACAGTTTACCATAACATTCTTTTCAGCACAGAAACACAGAAATGTAAAATACAGATTAGTATATAAATTTTAAAGAAGCTCTTCATTGTATGGTGAAGAATACGAAAAACACAACGATCTTACAAACAAAAAACCTATTACTGAAACACCGTTCCGAAACTGAAACACCTATTTCCGGAAAAAATCCAACTTTTAATTAACAGCCGAGTGACGGTGTAAACATTGTATTTAAAAATCTTGTGCACTCTCCTGTGTTTCTATTATATAATTTACATAGGTATATCTGATAGATTTTGTTGAGACTTCAAATTCACTCACTAAATGTTTAGGTAGTTCAATGTTATATCAATGAGGTAATCTAAACTTAATAAAAGAACTTTTTTGAGGACTTGCGACGTTCCAGGTCTACAGAAATCCTAATGACAATTTTCTCGCCGAATTGTTGCAAAGGAAAGTAGTATGTCTTCATATGTATAGTTACTGCACTATACAAGTTTAACAAAGTCCGGATGTATTTTTATGGAGAAATTCGCAGACAATTGAAAAAAAAAGGTACTTCCTTCAACCAGTTTTGTTCAAACTCGGTATGTGGCAAATTCCCCGTACGGGGAGCAGATTAGCTGCTTCTTGGTTAGTAATGCGCCCACGGGTCCTAGTTTCACAGTTCGACACATACAATTACTAACACGCACACATTCATATACACTAATGCACCGTCAGATATATATAAGAGAAGCTAATCTCTCCCGCGCGCGTTTCCCGTCCGTGGAAGTCCATGCGGGAGGAAAGAAGGATCCCGAGCGCTGCGGTTGACGGAGTCTTCTGTCTTCCAAGACGAAGTTTAAAACAAATTTTGCCAACATTATTTGAGGAAGGCATTAAGTAAATCCCTACCGTCTTTATATAGCAGCTTACGTCTTCTGTAACGAGCGTTCGTTCGGAGCTGAGCCATCTATAATGCTGCGAAGCTTTGTTTGAAGTAAAATTAAAATAAAATCTTACTTCATCCCCGTAGGGGGAAGTGGACTGGCCACTTCTTCAGGGATCTAGGCGTCCCTACGGGTATCCCAGTCTAACAACACTACAACACCTACTGATACTTCCCAATATTCACACACTACACACAGGGCCTGCAGAGGTAGTTTTTGTGTGCAGCTACTTGAAACTAGACCAGTGATCCTAAAATTAAAATCGAGCTCCCCACCACACACTCTCTCTTACAGCCGAACAATTTTCACTTTACAGACGATTAAGCATACACTACACGAACAAGAACTCGCACTCGTTGAAAACTCGGAGTATAAATAGCACACCCTTGTGCTTGCCGGCACGAGGGTTTGGGGCTAGGGTGGAAAAGAGGATCCTGTGCATTGAGGGAGACGACGACCTGCGGGCGTCCAATCCCAGAACGTGTCTTTGGCCTCACCTTCATCAGAGATGCCTAACTGGGGTAAAACCCGACTCTAGGAAGCCTGGGGAATTCCGTCTCACTTGGGATCCTAGGGTTAGGAAGGGGACCACGGTGACACTGGTTGATATCTCGGTATCGGTACGCTGTCTTCCGTGGCACCGGACTATGTCGAGGTG
>JAAEAF010011053.1:0-30849 GCA_011037195.1 Triatoma infestans
AGTATATTGTTGAGTAACATTATTACTAGAATATATTGTTAAGTGACATTATTTCTGGAATATATTGTTGAGTAATATTATGTCTGGAATATATTGTTAAGTGACATTATTTCTGGAGTATATTGTTAAGTGATATTATTTCTGAGTATATTGTTGAGTAACATTATTACTAGAATATATTGTTAAGTGTGTGACGGGGGACGAGCTGCTTGTGGGCGAGCCCCGCAGTGCCTGGTGGGGAAGAGTGATAAGTAAGAGCGAGATAGCGAGTGGAGAAGAGAAGTTAGTCAGTGTATGTATGTCTATGGTGAGGCTATGAGGTGTGTTTGGCTGGTCGTTCCTGCACTGTGTAAGTAGTACTTGTATGTTTGTGTGGTTCACTCCCGCCGGGGCGCCGGGCTTATATACTGTTAGTAGCGACTGTAGAGATAGCAAACAGGCCTACTGGTCTTATTACCGTTTATAATACTGTATAAAATAGTTAGCGTATAGGAATAGTCATATCCATTCCTTTTTTGAACGTAGTATTTCATAGTTAGACTTTGTTTTAAGCTTTTATTAATCTTTAATTAATCATTAGATACATATGGTTTAGAGTAGGTTATTGTGTCATTTACCGTTTAATTAATTAATCGTATCCTTAATCACCTTTCTTTGTCAAGTATATTATTTTGTCGAGCTAATTTACCGCTATTTCTCAATTTGTTTGTCTAGTTATCCGTACCAATAATAATTTTTGTCAAATATATTGTACTCTTAATTTTAAATGTCTAAGCTTTTATTTTGTTTATGATGCAGGTGGATATCTGTTGCTTTTATACGAATATGTTATTATTTAGTATCATGTAAACGTTGTTTATCTCCAACTAGCCATTTAAGATTACTACTCTATTATTGCCTGTGCATGACTTGTAGCCCAATAAAGATATACATTTAGCCAAAATATACGTTGACACAACACGCTCGTTGATTCTACCCTATCTCTCTCCTCCGTCCCAAGCGGGGCGTGACAATTGGTGTCAGGTCCGGTGGGGTGATTAATTTCACCCCTTACCCACGTTCTCGAACCTTATCTTAATTCTAAAGATACCGAGGATTTATGGAGGGCCTTCAGGAGCAGTTAGAATCCCTCAGGCTCGTCAACGAGCAACTAGCCACAGCCCTGAACTTACAGACAGAAAAGGGCGCCAGGCTGGAGGGAGAGCTGAGCGCGCTTAGATCGCGGAGCCGGGAATTGGGGCCAGATACCCAAGAAGAGGGGGTTCCCCAAGTAAAAAGAGACATGTCGGTTCACAATTTAATCAAGCCGTGGAGCGGGGAGGCCGACGCGGGTCCCGTAGAAGACTTCCTAAATAATTTCAGCGCAGTGGCCTGTATGGGAAATTGGACGGATTTGGACAAACGAACCATTTGTCGCATGAAACTCACCGGACCGGCGGCAGCGTGTCTATCGGCCCGTCCGGAACTTCTGCGAGGGGAGGCAACCTTCGAAGAGTACCAGCGAGTGTTGCGAGAGAGGTTTCGAACGCCTTTAGGGCCGGAGTACTCGCTCTTGGCGATGTCGCACTTATCTCAGAATCCAGACGAGGGAGTGCATGAATTCGCTGACAGGTGTCGGAAATTAGGAGACGATTCGCTCCCTAAGCCCCCACCAGGGCAGGCGAGTGATTGGGGTAGAGACATTCTGGACAAGGTTTCGTTAGCGGAGTTCATTAAGGGCCTAAGAAGCGACATACGCCTCCCACTTGAGTATAATCCTCCTCTCACCTTAGGAGAAGCGATTCAGCGCGCGGCGCGTATCGAGCTGACCCACAAGTCGGTGATGAAGTGCAAGAGCGTGTTCCGGGTCCCGTGCGACGAGGACACCCCGCGGGACCAGCGAGGTTCGAAAGCTGAGGCACTGAATTGTTACTCCTGCGGCCGGAGGGGCCACTTTGCACGTGACTGTCTGCGCTAGCAGGAGGTCGCGAGGCCCAACGGGGGCAAGAAAAGAACCGGGGAGTATCGGCGACCCCGGGGAGGTCGGAGGTTTTGCTACGTTTGTGGGGACGCATTTCATCTTTCCTATGACTGTCCTAGGCGGGTGCAGCGGGGCGAAGGATGCGGATGCAAAGGGCAATCCGGGCCTGTGAAAGAACACCCAAATGCTCACCACCCGGCGGACTCCCCTACCTCGGGTGGACAAGAAGAGGGGAACCAAACTTACTCATACCGCACTTAGGGATCCGGTACGTTGGGGGCCTTTCCGTAGCGGCTACATTCGGGAGAGAAAAGAGAGAATTACTGATAGACTCCGGGGCCGAGGTGTCTATCCTATGTAGGCCAGTGCGCGGTGTGAGGGCCGATGCCGCACCTATAGTGGCCCGGGGAGTAACGGGAGCTTCACTGCTAATCCAAGGGGCCCAGGAGCTCGATTGTGTAATTGAAGCAGTGCCGATCAAGCATACTTTCGTAATTGCAGACATCCGTCCAATCCAAGACGGTCTGCTGGGCTGGGACCTCATGGAAAAGCTGGGTATGGTGGTAGATGCGGGGAACCGGAGCATCTCACTTTTCTTGGGGCAGCCCCGAAGCGTGGAACCACAGATAGGAAGTCCGGAGATCATGACACCGAAAGTACGGGTCGTAGAACAGGAGTGCCCCGAGAGCTTCGCGCAGTTGGTAGAACGCGTGGACTCGGCAATTGCCAAGTGGGAGGGAAGGAAACAGCGTCCGATATCAGGATCCGGTATAAGAAATGAGCGCCCCACTGAAATCCACCATGTGAGATTGGCTCGGAAATTAACAATCCCCCCTTTTTGTGAACAGCTGGTGGAGAGCCGGGTGGAAATGGATGAGGGTATGGAAGTCGTGATGGAACCGGCATTGCAACTACCCCAGGGAGTTCGAGTGGGGCGAGCCATAGATATGGTTAGAAATGGGTCGGTCTACCTACAGCTGGTAAATCTATCGGCAGCTCCGGTCTCCCTCCCGGCCAAGCAGGTGATGGCGATCGCTGAGGAGTGTATGCCAGCACCGTCGGAAGATGCATCGGTACTGGCGGTGGGGGTAACAAGAGATCACTCCCAGGAGTTAACCGACCAGGTGTTGGAGAAGTTAGCTCATCTAGACTCCCAGGCGGCTGAACCAGTAAAGCAGGTCCTCCTCCGGCATCTGTCGATATTTGAGGAACCGGATGAGAAAGGGTGTACATGGCCAGTACAACACAAGATAGAAACCTTTGAGGAGCGGCCAGTTACGAAACGACCCTACCCGGTACCTTACTATCAACGGGAAATAGTACACGAACACCTTAAGGGGATGTTAGAGCAGGGGGTGATATGCCCGTCCGACAGTCCTTGGTCCGCCCCCGTTGTCTTGGTGAGGAAAAAGAGTCCTGACGGGGAGGAGAAGTTCCGATTCTGCACTGATTTCCGCGGCTTGAACGAGGTTACACGGACGGATGCCTATCCGCTTCCCTTGATACAAGAGACGTTAGAGAGTTTGGGCTAGAGTAAGTGGTTCTCAACGTTAGACGCTAAGGGGGCTACCACCAGATTCACATCCGCCCCCAGGATCGAGAGAAGACCGCCTTTACGACTTGTGGAGGTCACTATGAATCCAACGCATGGCTTGCGGGCTTGTCAACGCTCCAGCCACCTTCCAAAGGGTAATGGATCAGGTCCTGTCGGAGGTAAAGGGCATCAGCTGCTTCGTCTACCTGGATGACATAATTGTATATAGCTCGGATTTGGGAACACACGCGGAACGATTAGACAAAATTTTAGCCCTCTTGGACCAGGCGAATCTTAAGCTAAACCTCTCGAAGTGCAATTTTTGTCAAACCGAAGTGCGGTATCTAGGACACTACGTTTCGGAATCAGGAGTACGACCGGATCCGGAGAAAATTGTGGCCATCCGGAACTTCCCTGCCCCGACTAATGTCAAGGAATTGCGTGGGTTCTTGGGCTTTCCGGTTACTACCGAAGGTTCATCGAGCATTATGCGACTATAGCTCGCCCGCTCACGACCCTATTGCGCAAGGAGCACAAGTTCGAGTGGGGCGAGGAGCAACAACAAGCGTTTGACGCGCTAAGAGAAGCTCTCACGTCAGAGTCGGTACTCATATACCCGAATTTCGCAGAGCCCTTTATCTTGGCCACAGATGCGTCCGGCCAGGCCCTGGGCGCTATTCTATCCCAGCAGAAGGATGGGTACGAAAAACCCGTGGCTTACGCCAGTCGCCAACTTAACCCAGCAGAGCAAAACTATTCAGCCACCGAAAGGGAACTTTTGGCGGCTGTATGGGCTACTCGCCAATTTCGGTGCTACCTACTAGGCCGCCCCTTCACACTGGTAACGGATCACGCGGCTTTGAAGTGGCTGCTCTCTTTAAAGGACCCCTCCCCCTGCCTCACGCGGTGGGCGCTGCGACTAGCTGAATATACCTTTACCGTAGTGCACAAGCCCGGGAGGCGGCATCAAAACGCAGACGCTCTCAGTAGGAGTGTCAATGGCATCCAACGGGCATTGCGTACGCTGTTTGTGTGGTTCACTCCCGCCAGGGCGCCGGGCTTATCTGCTGTTAGTAGCGACTGTAGAGATAGCAAACTGGCCTACTGGTCTTATTACCGTTTATAATACTGTATAAAATAGTTAGCGTATAGGAATAGTCATATCCATTCCTTTTTTGAACGTAGTATTTCATAGTTACTTTGTTTTAAGCTTTTATTAATCTTTAATTAATCATTAGATACATATGGTTTAGAGTAGGTTATTGTGTCATTTACCGTTTAATTAATTAATCGTATCCTTAATCACCTTTCTTTGTCAAGTATATTATTTTGTCGAGCTAATTTACCGCTATTTCTCAATTTGTTTGTCTAGTTATCCGTACCAATAATAATTTTTGTCAAATATATTGTACTCTTAATTTTAATGTCTAAGCTTTTATTTCGTTTATGATGCATGTGGATATCTGTTGCTTTTATACGAATATGTTATTATTTAGTATCATGTAAACGTTGTTTATCTCCAACTAGCCATTTAAGATTACTACTCTATTATTGCCTGTGCATGACTTGTAGCCCAATAAAGATATACATTTAGCCAAAATATACGTTGACACAACACGCTCGTTGATTCTACCCTATCTCTCTCCTCCGTCCCAAGCGGGGCGTGACAAGTGACATTATTTCTGGAGTATATTATTAAGTGACATTGTTTCTGGAGTATATTGTTAAGTGACATTATTTCTGGAGTATATTGTTAAGTGACATTATTTCTGGTGATATTGTTGAGTGACATTATTTCTGGAGTATATTCTTAAGTGACATTGTTTGGAGTATATTGTTAAGTGACATTATTTCTGGTGATATTGTTGAGTGACATTATTTCTGGAGTATATTATTAAGTGACATTGTTTCTGGAGTATATTGTGACATAAGTATATTGAAGTGACATTTCTGGAGTATATCTGGAGTACATTGTTAAGTATATTGTTAAGTGACATTATTTCTGGAGTATATATTGTTAAGTGACATTATTTCTGGAGTATATTGTTAAGTGATATTATTTCTGGAGTATATTGTTAAGTGACATTATTTCTGGAGTATATTGTTAAGTGACATTATTTCTGGTGATATTGTTGAGTGACATTATTTCTGGAGTATATTATTAAGTGACATTGTTTCTGGAGTATATTGTTAAGTGACATTATTTCTGGAGTATATTTTTAAGTGACATTATTTCTGGAGTATATTGTTAAGTGGCATAATTATGGGAAACCCATTGCTAAACCTGCAAAATTTATTAGACAAATTAGCAACTGTCGCCTTTATTAAATCTTTACCGGATTCAATCAAGCCTCAGGTCCATATAAAACTCCCTAAAACCCTCGATAAGGCGCAAGGCTATGCAACAGGCCTTAGGGACATGTGTTTAGAGAGAGTGGAATTGTGAGCTGGCGGCCCTAGACCTGCAGGTACTCCAACCAACTCACCTCTCACCTAGCACGGGGACACTACTATCATCATTGCAAAGCCTCGACCACCACGAAACATTTCCTCAACTCGTGAGCCCGGAGGCAGAACTCCGGCGGGCTGTCTCACGATCCGTGGTACCATTGTGGCAGTAGAGATAAATCTCTACCGCTTAAAGTCCCAGAATGGTCACAGGCCCGGAATTACGAGTAATTTCTACGGTTTCACCTCACCCTCCAGGCACCCGCTTGGACGTACCGTGCCATTCCAGGTGAGGTTGGTCTTCCGAACACAATCCAACCCTAAAGCCTACTCTAAACTATCTTAACCTAACTCATCCACACCAATAAATACACACATCCCAATAAATATACTCACACTTCTTACTACAAACTAAAATTCCCGGGGTGAGCTACTCAAAGCCCTTAGGGACATGTTGTTGTGAGGGATTGGAAGAAGGCGGAACTATTCCCGAAGGCAAACCAATCAACTTCCTCCCACAGAACAGATACACTGGGACTCTACTATCATCCTTGCGAAGTCTCGACCACCACGAAAACTTTCCTCAACTCGTGAGCGCGGAGACAAAACTCCGCCGGGCTGGCTCACGATCCCATGGTACCATTTTGTAGAGGGAACAAGTCCCCTACTTGAAGGCCTAGAATGGTCACTGGCCCGGCCAAGAAAGCCTACGGATTTACCACAACCTCCTGACACCAGCTTGGGCTTACCATGAGATTCTAGTTGCAGTGGGAATTCCGTGCCCGTCTGTAGACGTCTCTGTGGAATGAAAGAATCTTTTTTTTTCTCACTCCCTTTCACTCTCTATCTCTCTTTTCTCTTTTTCCTCCAGCAGTTTGCGTGCAAACTCGTCAAATCCCTTCTCACACACCATTCGTCCCTTATTGAACTCCAATTCCATCTCAGCCATTTTCACAACAAATTCGCTTCTGATTTCACTCCACAACGTGCAATCAAACAACACATGCTCCACACTCTCAATTTCACCACACTCACATTCTTCTCTCTCACTCCCTAGTGCGTGCAACTTGCCTCTGAAGTTACCATGTCCACTAACAATTTGGGTGACGTAGTGATCAGGTTCCACCCATACAGACCGCAATCTCTGCGCAACAGAGCTCCACCAACCATACGTCCATCTTCCCTTACTTGTGTTCTCCCATCTATGCTGCCACATTGACTCGATTTCACTCCTGACCTTTTTCTTACAACCTCTCCTAACAAAGACTTTGCCTCTCCATTCCACCAGATCATCTCTCTTAATTACGCTCATCACTCTTCTCCGTTCAATCTCAAGATCCATGGGAGTTACCCCAGCGATCACCACACATGCATCTCCAGACAATGTCCTATACCTTTTTTTTTTTTTTTTTTTTTTACTATTCAAGTACGCTGTTATAGAACTAGATACTTGCGTTCTGTTTATTAATTTCGATTCTATACTTTTCATATTTTTATTTTGCATTGTTTTATAAATTCCAGTATGATTTCTACAATTATCTCGTCCGGCTTCGTTACAATACATTTATAATTAAAAGGATTTGCCAACTCCTTGGATAATTTCTCTAGCATCTTACTTCTCTCCGCTTCATACCTGGCGCAAATCATAAAAATATGTTCCAGACTTTCAACCTCCTGGCATTGTGGGCAATTAGGTGAGCTCTCTATATTAATTTTGTGTAGGTATTCTTTACATATACCATGGTTTGTACGTAAGCGACTTATAATGCGTACTATATTTTTTTGAATACCCGCTTTAGCATACCACGGTTTCTTCCCTACTAACGGATTAATGCTTTTATAGAACGGTCCTTTACTTTCACCACTATATTCAGTTTGCCACTCATTAAGGACGGAAATTTTAACCTGACTATATAAATCTGTGAATGGTACTTTCATGTCTAGGGGCTCACCTACCTCCGTGGCTCGCTTTGCTAGAAAGTGTGCCCTTTGATTCCCTTCAATTCCCACTGGGCTTTTATCCACATCAACCTAATAGTTCTACCCTCATTTTTCATTATATTTAACAATTCAATTATTTCTAATAAAATGTAATTCGTTTTAGCGGAGATTTTCAGATTTTGAAGCGCTAAAATGGCACTTTGACTGTTCGTTAAAATAACTGCGTCTTCTATACACATAGATTTTAGGTATTTAAGAGCCATTAATATAGCCATCGTCTCGCAGGTGTAAATGCTTACTATATTTGGTAATCTAAACATTTTTTCAGTATTATTTTGCGAATCATATATGCTACATCCGCTTTTTCCATTAATTTTAGACCCATCCGTATAAACGACTCTAGCTGCAGGCCAATTTGTTCTAATTAACAGTCTCATCGATTCACCTACATAGAAATTATCATTACCGTCACACTTATTGTAAAGGAAAATTTGAACATTGTGGGTATACTGAACCGAGAAACAGTCGAGCTTTTTACCACTTTTAACAATTTCATAATATTTGGACAATTTTGTGAACGATTGACAGAGAAGAGGAGATACTTTCTTTTCCCAATATTTACATGTTAGATCCTGAATACTCAGGTTGCTTATTAGGGAGTAAATTTCTGGACTATATGCCATGATTCTGAGAAGAAATCTTTGAGATAAAACTTCTCTCCTATATTTTAAAGGCATTTCACCGGCTTCATTCAAGAGAGCGCTAATCGGTGTTGAGTTCAGGAGGCCCAGGCATATTCTAATGCATCTATTGTGAATAACATCTAGAGAATGCAATATAGTTCTGTTCGCTTGTCCATACATTATGCAACCGTAGTCAATAATTGATCTAATAAAGGATCTATAAAAGATAAGTGCTATATTGGGATCGGCCCCCCATGAATAGTGTGTTACCATTCGTAATATGTTTATTGATTTTTCCAACTTTCCTATCATATTCTTAATGTGATGTGTCCAACCCAATTTAGTATCCATTATCATACCCAGGAACTTAACATTATCTTTAATTGGAAAAAATTCATCAACGAGCTGCACTCGATTCGGAATACGAGGTCGCCTTTTGCGAGTGAACAAGCAGCAGACGGATTTCTCCACGGAGATCTCCAAACCATTCTCACAACACCATGTTTGTATTTTTTTAAAAGCATTGCTTAATATACTCTGGCATTCACTAACATCTGAGTTAGTGACATATAAACAAATATCGTCCGCGTACTGTATTATTTTTACTTTATCCGAAATTATAGACTCTAAATCGGCCGCATATAACATGTACAAGAGAGGGGACAAAATACCCCCCTGAGGAAGGCCAAATTTGGCGGTCTTGGGCCCAGCCAATTTGTCATTCACTTTTAAATAAATAGTGCGATCTGATATTAATTTCATTATAATATTTATGCATTTTACGGAAAGGCCTATTGCAGATAGCTTATTTGCCAAAATTGGGAGAATGACCGAATCATAAGCACCCTTAATATCTAAAAATAGCGCGAGAGTAGACTTGCCCGCGGTAAAACCTATTTGTATATTTGTCACCATTTTAGTTACGCAGTGAATTGTGGACTTGCCTTTTCTGAACCCATATTGCGATGACGGCATTCTCTCGTGATACTCCAACCACCACTCTAGCCTGTTTTTCAATATTCTTTCGAATGTTTTCATTAAGCATGACGAAAGAGAGATGGGGCGATAGGAATCACACTTATTGGGGATTTTTCCTGGCTTCAAAATTGGATCCACTATATACTCCTTCCATGATATTGGTATATTACCTGATTCCCAGATATCATTAACTATAGCTAACAACATTTTTAAGCTGTATGTGGGCAGATTTTTAATAATTGGGTAAGAAATACTGTCTTTGCCTGGGGCCGTATTATTTGAATTTTTAATTGCTTTTATTAATTCAGAAATATTAATAGCCTTATCAAAAAAGTGATCAGATTTACAGTTATTCAGTTCAATTTTAGGCTGTACAAAGTCGGGTGTCAATTTCTGTAAGTATTCTTCTGTCCATCCGTCGTCTATTAGTGGCTCAATATTCGCTAATTTTCTATTTTTTAATTTTTTAATTTGGTCCCACACCTGTTTAATCGGCGTATTTTTATTTAACTTTTGACAGAAATCGGACCAAGATCTCCGTTTGGCCTCTCTAATTACTTTCTTAACTATCGCAACACTCTTTTTGTATGTTAAAAAATTAGATAAATTAGGCTGCCTATTATAGTTTAAATAAGCGTCTCTTCTATTGCAATGGCTGTTTGGCAGTCCACAGTCCACCATGGATTGTAGTATTTATGTTTATAATTATTATTATTACTATATGTCGGTATACAATATGTACACGCCTTGTTAATCTTATTTATAAAATTATTATAGTCAGTAATAACATCATCATTACACTCTGTATTGCTCAGCATATAATCTTGGAAAGCATTCCAATCAGCCTTATTAATATTCCATTTACGAAAATTATTGTGTGGAATATTTGTTTTTACCGTCATATTATTGGCCGATATAATAATGGGTAAGTGGTCTGAACCCATTGGGTCAGGTATTACTTGCCATTCAAAATTGGTAGCTATGGTGTTCGATAAAAAGGAAACATCTATAGCCGAATTGCGAGATTGAGTCCTTCTGTTCACAAAGGTAGGCGTCCCATCATTAAGGAATATTAAATTAGAGTCGTTTGCGGACTCTAGTAGGCTCCTTCCTCCGCTGTCAGTCCAGTCTGAACCAAACGCCACATGATGACAATTAAAATCGCCCAGTACCATTAAAGGTCTAGGTAAACTGTTAAAAAATCTATTCCATTCATTTTTACTGATATTATGTTGATTTGAATTGTATATAGAGACTAGGTTAATTGTTTGATTACTGTGGATCTTTAATTCAAGCCCGACATTGAATAAGCCTGCCACTTGATATATATTATCTAGAACTTTATATGTAATATTATTCTTAATTAATACCGCAGTTCCGGCTTTGCCGTCTGCCCTATCATGTCTGTATGTGTTAAATTCTCTATAAATGTAATTCACATGCGGCTTAAACCACGTTTCAGATAAAGCAATAATATTAACTCCATGAGTTTGTATGAAGGCCTCAAGCTCAGCTTTTTTACCAACTACCGACCTAGTATTCCACTGGAGAATTTTAATTTTGTTGTTATTAGTCATTATTTATAATTATTAAATATAATAAACTTCAATAAAAATAAATAAATAAATAGCATATATACACTGTACAACCAAATACAATTTATGTACATATTTTGGAACAGTACAAAAATACATATTTATATAAATACACAGACACACACACCTTTCATATTTAACTATACACATATAAGATATAAAGTCTAGTATTATACATCCACTCACTCGCATGCACTCATTCATACCCATGTATTCCCACATCCTAAACAAGAATATATACAAGACTGTTGTAATATGGTACATATTTACAGATGCGATAGATATATAGTTTATACCTTTGTACATTTTCATTTTGTGGATATTTACAATTATAATTACATATTTAGATTACTAATACTAAATTGGTAATTAGTAATATGCGTACGAATCATTAACTACCTCCGTTAACCTTATATAGCTTCATTCAAATTAATAACTCGATCTCTGATCATGGACTTTAGTTTATCGTCAGAAATTTCTTTTAATTCTGCCCCATTAATACTCTTTAAAATAGAGTAAACCGCTTCATACATAATATCCAAGTTGTTGTCATTTTCAAGAGGTTTCAAAGTTTTAGCTATTTCTGAGTAAGGGTTATGTGATACTAGGCCTCCCTGAGTATTTTTACTTGTGGTAGGCTGAATTAATTGTTCACTAATTAGTTTTTTATCAAAATTAGGAGATAAAACATTCCTATTCCTTTTTGTTGCTCTCTTAAATGATATAGTAGAAGCAAACGGACGGTTACTAGTAGACGCATTTTTATTTTTAAGGAGAGGAAATTCCTTCATGTCGTCCAAACTTGGAGCCCCTTTTTCTGCTAAAGCGGCAAACGAATTATTATCTAGAAATTTTTTGGCATCTAGATAGGAGATGTTGTTTTCCCCCATTAATTGCTTTAATGTTTTCTCTTTTTTATACTGCGGACAAACATTTACATTCGTTGCAACATGGCTAAGACTCCCGCAATTTACACATTTAGGATCCTTTTTGCTACACTCTGAAACGTCATGATTTTGGCCACATTTATCGCACCTGGTATTCCCCTTACATTGGTCACTGAAGTGACCAAATCGTAAGCATTTTTTGCACTGTACGACATTTTGAATATAGTTATTCACCTCACATCGCACATAGTGTATATAAACGTACTGCGGTAACTGCTGGCCCCGAACAGTAAATAAAATTGACTGTGTGGGTACAAATCTCGTCTCTTTTGTATCACTATCTATTATTTTGCGTTTTAACCTTCTGATTTCAATCAGTTCGTACTCAATTCCAGGTGGACCCCTGATAACTTCTTTAATTTCCTCCTCCGATAATTCTGTGTCTACGCCTCTTATTACCCCTCTTCTCTGCAACAAATATCTCGGAATGTAAACATTGAAGCCTTTTTCTTTTAAGACTAAAGACCCCAATAATTTATTTGCCGAAACCCCATTATCCAATTCCACTCTCAACCTGTTAATACCCAATTTTTTAATAGAATCTATATTTTTTGATATTTCAGGATGATTTATGTGGAGCAGTTTCCCAATAGACATTGGGTGCACCCTCGATATACCCTTCTTATCCTTGTTCACACTCTCTATAATAATGTAAAACGGACCCAAATCAGAGCATCTATATTCCATATTTACAATATTTGCGTTTCCACGCTTTTCATTGTTAATATTTTCAATTTTATTACTTTGGATGTCACTTACCTTATTTTCCGACTGATTAACAACTACTTTACTCACTTCCATCTCGATATCCGGTGGTATACCCACCATTCCCCTACTGTTATCCATCATATTTAATTAGGTTAATCTCTGTCTACTAATATGTAACACAAAAGTACGTAAAAAAGTAAAGAGGAAAAAATTTGAAAATCAAAATTTGAAAACTAAAAATTTTTCTTCTAGAAATTTTATATACACGAAAATTAAGAAAAACCCCACTAATAATATAAAAATAATATGGTAAGAAAGGAAAAAACAAAAGAAAAACACTAAAGAAAAGACGAAAAAAGAAGTAAAAATAAAATAAAGAATCTAGTTCGTTTAAAAGCTTGTCTGTACACACTACTCGTAGAGTTCGAGAACTTTGATCCGCACTCCACCGCAGCAAAACACAGACTGCCTATACCCTTTTATCATACTCATTATCACTCGTATTACTGCTCTCTCAACAACTTTCCTTTCCCTTTCACATCCAATCTGTCTGCCCACGCTCCAGCTGCATACGTAACTTTCGCCACATACATTCTCTCATATATTCTTTTCACCACACTATAGCTAACACTCTTTCTCTTGATCACTCTCATGAATGCCATCATTCTCGCAAACGCCCTGCTTGTAACCTCTTCCACGTGAGCCATTACAAACATCCTTTTACTAAATGTCACACCCAGATACTTCACCTGACCAACTACCTTCAGAACCTGATCACCCATCTTAATCCTAGGAGGTCTACCTTCTGACAGTATGCCTTTCAACATCATAATAACCGTCTTATCCTTGGACAACTTCATTTTGCTTTTCACACACCACTGGGCGATTCTCTCCATCACCACATTACCTCTCTCTTCCACTTCCTTCCTCGAATTCCCCCACACAAGAACTGCCCCATCATCTCTCGAAAAATAGCCCTTAGGAACATGTTGTTGTGAGGGAATGGAAGAAGGCGGAACTATTCCCGAAGGCAAACCAGCCAACTTCCTCCCACAGAACAGATACACTGGGACTCTACTATCATCATCGCAAAACCTCGACCACCACGAAACCTTTCCTCAACTCGTGAGCGCGGAGACAGAACTCCGCCGGGCTGGCTCACGATCCCATGGTACCATTTTGTAGAAGGAACAAGTCCCCTACTTGAAGGCCTAGAATGGTTACTGGCCCGGCCAAAGACAAGCCTACGGATTTACCACAACCTCCTGACACCAGCTTGGGCTTACCATGTCATTCTAGTTGCAGTGGGAATTCCGTGCCCATAGCCCTTAGGGACATACAGAATTCAGAACAATCGCAAGGTTCTATATTTGCGATGAAAAAGATAGATACGCCCAAAGAATCCACGAAAAAAAACCGCCATCGCCTTGTAAACATTGTGCTGGTATGCACTGGCACAATGAATGCAAAGAAAAATTCCAAATTGTAACATCGCGACGAAACGAAACGTACCTACCTACCGTCGCCGTGCAAATTCTGTGAAGGTGACCTTTGGAATTGCGAGTGTAGGAATAAAAATCAAAAACAAAACGCGCACTAATTTTACCAAAAGCCACAATTTCAGGCAAGCTATCGTCCCTTCAGGCAAAGTAGCCCTTATAAGAAAAAACAAAGTTATTATAATAATAATAACAGTAATAATAATAAAAAATAATAATAATCATAGTAACATTAATAAATTTAATAGTGGCAATAATTCAAACCGTTGGATTCCGCCAACAGACCAGATATGTGGAAAGCGTGGGCACACAGCAAAGGCATGCTGGTTTAATTAAAAAAAAAAGACTAGGCGCTCAGCCGTTTTCTCAAACGGCTACCACTGTACTGATCCCGGCACTCTACGATACAAATAATTTATTAATTATGTTTCAAATTAAGAACAAAAAAGTTAAAGCGTTAATAAGGCGCTTCGCATTTCTTCATAGATGCCAGTCCTGTCAAATCGATGCCCGAAAAATCGATATAATCCTAAAATCAATTACGAATCAGATTATCCCTAACTATGGTCTGTCAAACCAATTTCACCCCTTTCAACAACAATTAAGCCAGAAACTTACTCATCTCTCTCCACAACAAGCAGACAAAATTGTTGGAACATTCTCTCCATTTTATGACACATTCACACGTGACAAAGACTACAAAACAAAATTTACAGATATAACACACAACATAGACATACAAAATCATCCGCCTGTACACAGTAGACCTTACAAACTATCGCAATCAGAAGCCCCCATATTAAAAGCTCTCATATAGAATAATCTGGATAGACGAATAATTGAACCATGTACTAGTAACTAGGCTCATCCGGTAATTCTGTTAAAGAAGAAGTCTGCGGATCAGACAAAAGTCGATCCAAACGACTTAACCCAGTTACGAAAACAGTACAGGTACGTGGTTGATCTGCGTTAATTAAATGCAATCACCACATCTTCCTGACACATTTATCCTCTTCCTGACATCCAATACATTTTATCCACATTACACGACACAACATACTTCACAACACTCGACATATCAAACGCATTTTATTCCATTAGACTTGACAAATCATTACAAGACAAAACTGCATTCATCACACAATTCGGTACATACAAATTCCCTACCCTTCCATTCGGATTAAAGAACACTAGTTCTTGCTATCAAATACAAATGGATAAACTTTTAACAGGGTACACGGGTGACATAAGCCATACATTTATAGACGACATATTAATTTTTCAAGGCAAAACATTTCATGAACACTTAACATCCACACAAAAATTCTCACAAAATTACAGCAGGGCAATCTTTGTATAGACCTAAATAAATGCTCCTTTTTCAAAGAAGAATGCAAATATTTGGGCTATACATTGAGCAAAAAAGGCATTTCTCCAGATCATGACAAATTAAAAGCAGTAGAAACATATCCGATTCCGAAAAAATTAAAAGATGTTAGGGCATTCTTAGGATTTATAGGTTTTTACCGCAAATTTATATATAATTTTGCAGAAATAGCCAACAATGTGCTTCTTGCAATTAACTCGCTGAGCCTGTGCCCAGAACACTTCATTTTAGGTCAAAGTACTAGTAAGCAATTAGAACTTCGCCCTCGTTACTTTCTGTTTCTATATTGCTGTAAGAGGATATTTAGCGATCGTATCAAAAGTTGCAAATGAATTTGCACTAGAATTATGTATTTGTGGTCTCCTAAGAATAAAGAAATATTTTTAGCAAAAAGTCCTTGTGTAAATAAATATCTAAGAAATGAAAAATGAAGGGAACTTGAAATTTAAAATCACCTCTTCTGACTTTGTTTCGATGGAACTCTTTGGTAGGTTCTTAATCTAGTCGATAAGTCAATGTAGGCATAAGGAGAGAAGTGCACAATCTTCATTTCTCCAGGAAAATCGTTATTAAATGCAATCACATTCATATAAGTTTATCTCCTAAACAAAATAATAATCCTGTAAATTTAAATGTGTTGCTAAGGCCAATCAATCCAAATATAAGAAAATTTGTCAGTTGACATTATAAGTTTACTCCAGATTTCTTTTTCAATTCTCTACCACCACAAAACTGGCACATTCAAGGGAAATGGAGAAGTAATAAAGAAAGGAAAAAATAACATTACAAGAAGTAGAATTACGCTAGATGTATGTTTATGTGTCGGCCCATCTGTTGCAGGATAAACCAATCTTTTTTTTGCCGGTCGACCTGTTGATCGCATGGCGACTAACAAACTTCAACTTTTTCTCAAACTGTTCCCGTCAGCTCAACTATTCACATTTCCTAATCAAGTTTTTGGAACATTGCCAAAAAAAACGTTGTGTCAAAATATCTGAGTAAATTTTAAATACTGTTCGTTATAAAATGAAAAGAATTTTAGTATTCAATTTAATAAGTAATATACGGTTTAAATTGTTCCCACTTTTCAAAAACAATCCATGCTGAACTATTAGAACGCTTAAGGTCTAAAACTTTTTATGGTTATTACAAAGAAAATTTGGGAGGCACAATAACATTAATTAACATGCTTTGATAAAAGAGCAAACCCTAATAATTTGTTAGTCTGTCGGATTTTTCATCGCCTATTTGCGCTGAATGTGTTTATAAGAAGTTCGTAACTTATTTACTGGAAGAAGCTCTAAAAAGTATAAAAATTGATATTCTTGGTTTGTGTGAAGTAAGAAGAAATGCTGAAAAAATTGTTCATCGGAAAAGTGGACTTATATATTACTTTGGCGAAACTCCGGGGCAAAAAGGAATAGGGTTCATTGTAAGGGAAAGTCTAAAAGGAAGAATAGAAGAATTTAGAGGAATCTCAGAGAGGATTGCTATATTGAAATTAAAGATAAGGGAAAGTAAAACCCTGAACGTAATTCAAGTTTATGCGCCTACTACAGAAGCTAGGGAAGAGGAAAGGTCAGCATTTTTCTCTGCACTGTAATCAGTTTTAGAGAAAGAAAAACAGAACTGGTAAAATAAAGTAATAATTAGCGACTTTAATAGTCAAGTAGGTAAAAGAGAGACTAACGAAAACAATACAGTCGGTCCTTATGGATATGGTAAGAGGAATGAGGCCGGTCAGGAACTAGTGAACTTCTGCCAAGAACACGAAATGAAAATAATTAATAAATTTTTAAAAAAGAGGGCTGGTAAGAAGTGGAGTGGATTTCGCCAAGTCAGCTATGTAAAACCGAAATTGACTACATCCTGGCAAAGAAGAAAGGAATGATAAAGAGGTATGATATAATAGGAAATTTAAATTTCAGTACTGATCACAGGCTCATACAGGCGCAACTCTCTGAAGAATGGATGTGTAGGAGACCTCGCAGTTTGTGGAACACATCTCATACTGGAACAAGAGTATTGAAGGTAAATGGACAAATAGATCTACAAAGTAACTTGTAAAATATCTGTAATTTAAAATATACAACTCTTCAGGAAAACTACAACCATCTAGAACAGTTTATTAAAAATAGTTTTGAGGTAAACGAGGAAAAGAAACTAACTAAATTCTCTGACAAAACAAAAGAGCTAATAAACGAAAGAGAAAAACTAAAAAGAAAGGAAATAAAAAACTTCAATGATAAACTGGAATACAACAAACTCTGTAAATTAACTAGGTTTCATATTAGGAAAGACATAAAGGCATTTGAGGACAAATTAATTGAAAAGGCTTTAAACACAGATGGGTCGATAAAAAAGATGAAACAAGAATTACAAGAGGGTGTTTTCTGGAGTACTGGATTTAAAGACAATAGTGGGAAAATACAAACCAATAGGGGAACAGAGCTATAGAATTCTATGAAGAACTATACAGTTGTACAGATGAAACATCTTATGGCAACAAAGTGGAAGATGACTGCCAAGAAGTATCTGCCTTTCAGAACAAGGAAGTTATCGCAGATCTGAAAACACTAACAAAGATAAAACGCCAGGTAACGACCGTATTACAAATGAAAGATAAAAACAATAGCCCCAACTATAATGGAAGAGCTAGTGGTGCTATTTAATAGAATTCTACGAGAACAAACAATACCTATACAATGGCAGAGGGCAGATATAATTCTACTACACAAAAAAAAGGATTCCCACGATATAAGTAATTACCGGCCCATTAGCCTCACATCGTGTATTGGTAAGGTCTTTATGATACTCATCCAAAACAGAAACCAACCAATTTTAAATATGTATCAGCCCATTGAGCAAGCAGGTTTCTGAATAGCATACTCTACCTTAGATAATCTTCAAGTGCTAAATTAATTGATAGAGAAGTGTGAAGAATTTCAAATTGGATCTACCTGGCCTTTGTCGACTTCACCAAAGCATTAGATTCTTTGGATCACACAAAAATACCAGTCATCCTCTTCAATGCCCTACAGAAACAAGGTCTACCACCTCAAATTATCAATTTAATTAGAAACATATACCAAAATAACTCTGCAAGAATTTTATTAGAAAAACCAGGACGATACTTTAGGCTACAAAAAGGTGTTAAACAAGGGGATCTGCTTTCGCCCCTTTTCTTCAACGCAGCTTTGCAAGAAATTTTTCAATAGCTAAATTGAAGTAAATTAGGTATAAGAGTAGAAGATAAATATATAAACCATCTACGCTTCGCTACTAATTTCTAAGACCTCTGAAGAAGTAAAATTTATGTTACGCAGCCTTACAGATGTAAGCAAGAAAGCCGGTCTCAGCATAAACCCTGGAAAGACACACCTCTTGACTAATAGAAAAGAAGTGGATATTGAGGTAGAAGGCCGCAAATTGAACTGGAACCAAGATGTTATCTACCTAGGGCAGCTTATCTCATTTAAAGAAAGAAGTGAAAAGGAAGCAAAAAGAAGATGTGCTGTCGTCTGGAAGAAATACTGATCGCTAAAGTTTATTTTAAAAAGTAATGTGAGTTTAGCGATTAAAATAAAAATTGTCAAGAGTTGTGTTTTTCCAGCGCTAACCTATGGTTCCCAAACTTGGTCCATCATACGAAAAATAGTAAAGAAAATAACTTCTGCCCAGTCTGCAATAGAGAGAAATCTGCTTAATATAAGTAGACTTCAAAAAATAAAGAATAAAATAATAAGAGACACAACAAGATTAGATGATGTGATGAAGATAATCAAACAACTAAAATGGAAATGGGCTGGTCACATTGCAAGACTAATAGATGGAAGATGGACAAAAACCTTAACCAAGTGGGTTCCAAGTGGGGAGTAAGAAAAGTAGGACGCCAAAAGATGAGATGGAAAGAAGACATTGTAAAGGTTTCAGGAGTGAAGTAGATGAAGATAGCTGAAGATAGGGAGAAGTGGGCGCACCTGGGAGAGGCCTTTGCCCAACATTGGGCCTAGATCCAAAAAAAAGAAAAAAGTTTTTAAATAGTTAATTTTATCTGAATTTTTAAATTTTATTTGTGTTTTACATCTGATTATTTTGTATCTTTGAAGGAATCAATAAAGGCTTTATTTATTCATTATTTATTTATAACTTATTTAATTTCATTTTTGTTTGTCTGTTTTTTGTATTAGTAAAAAAACTTGTAACTGCTGGAAGTAGTAGGACAGATTTTAAATAACAATGCAGTTGGGACTGAAACTGTGTTTGGGACTGGAAACATGTCAAAAGAATATCTGATTAAGTTTCCACAGAAATATTTAAATAAAAATGTTCGGTAAATTTATTCAGATAGTATTCGAATTTCCTCAGATATCTTTCAAAATTCCTAGCGCAAAACTTCTAATCTCAACGGCTTGTTTACAGAAATGGAGCTTAGCTGTTCTTTAATATTTATTGTAAACAGTTGTATTTATGCGAGTTTGAGACAAAACCATAAGGTAAATATTTTGATATAAAAAAGATCTAATTGGCAACAAGGTTTTACATTCAAAAAAGAAATGAAGTATTGACTTAATAATATTACTTAGTTACACTAAGTTAAAGTAAGTGAAGTCACAACTTAGGGTATTACAAATTAAACATATATTCTGACTGTCAAAAATGTATGATTGACTATTAATATACAGTTTCGCCACTTTTACTCTACATAAACGTATTTGAGATACAACTCTTAACTTTGCTATACTACAGCCTAGATTTATATAAAATTCAGTGTTTCCAAAACTAGAGACCAGCCTGTATGGTTCATTATAGTTGCAATTTATTGCATTCTCTACGTTCTCGGATAGATATTTATTTATAAGTTTATTTATTAAATTGTTTTCAGTTTTCAGTGTGTTATGAGTTTTCAGTTAACAAAATATCTAAGCAATGAATAGATCACATTTATATTTATTTATTTGTAATTTGTTTTTGGGGAGTTCCCCATATAAATCGAGTTGGCTCTACATGGCATACAAAATACAACTTATGGTAAAAAATAAAATAAAAAAAAAACGAAGGAAATAAGAACTATAAAAAAGAAAGAATACTATTTTTTTTGGATTCAGAATATAAGTAAAAATTACAAGTAGCACTACACATAAAATTAAGCATTAACTTAGTCATCATAATGAATGCTCTAATCTTCATTATATTGCAAACATAATAATAAATTGGTTTACAAGTATAGGAATCGGAAAGCGGAAAATTTTAGGAAAGTAATGAGGAGGAATAAGGTGTCTACGGACATCACCATTAATTGGGCCTGAGGTCCAAGTGGAAGAGGTCTTCAAAAGCGTCCCTATTGCAAACTGTACACTTCTGTTTAGGGCTGATAATAATACAGATCGTTAATCGTAAATTTTATAAAATAAACCTGAAAGCCTAATTTGTGCCCATAACTTGGTGACTGCAAAAGGAGTGTCTATTTGGCAGAGACTATTTACAATAAATAAATTATCTAGACAAGAGCGCCCCTTCCTAAAACCGCTTTGTGATTCTGGTAATATATTAAATGATCATCCCATGTCTTAAGCCTCTCTAAGAGAATTTTTGTAAATAACTTTACGACAGAATTTAGTAAAGCGATAGGACGGTAATTTTCAAGATCCTCTCTACTACCTTTCTTGTGTAACTTCCGATCCTAACTACTACCTTTTGACTACGATTTCGGTATTGTTTAAAATTCCATGATTTTATTGAATAAAGATAAGAGATAAAGCATCGGCAAATTTTTAAAATATTCGCTTGGTATTTTATCAATTCCTATGGCTTTACAGATTTGAGTTTGGATAAAACGAATTGAACTTCATGGAAAGTAATTTGCGTAACAAGAACTGGACGAGTAACACTAAAAAAAGGTCGTAGCTAATATTTTTCAGTGGCGGCTACTGGTATTCGCGATTGCGCGGCTGAACCCCCCAGCTATTTGAAAAAAATAAAAAATAAAATAAAAAGTAACAAATTATCATATGTTTATTACTTTCTCTTATTTTTATTTCATATTTCAATTTCAAAAAATATTTTCGTTTTCACTTATATTAGTTTCAAACCTTAGTCACAGTAAAAATAGTATATATTGCCTGATGTCAAATTTCAATCAAATCCATGTAAATAATGAATGATTTGAAAAAAATAATTTGTTTGTCAAATCCGAGGAGAATCAGACATAAAAGAATAGGAACGTATATCAGTATAGGAGCTAACCCTAATGTGTTGTTTAATGTATTGTGCATTTTTGTACGATTGTAGATATAATGCATGCACATATCAGGAGATGTATAAAATGTAGGAAGTTGGGGGTTCACAGTTCGGCATCGCGCTGGAGAATTTAGTATATATATATTGTAATGTTTTTCCAACTAAACTAGCTACTGCAACTAGTTTTAAGTGGGTTCGTAAAGATAAAATACTCTAAACTTCAATAAAGAAAACACCAATTTATCGCTATACACAATAAATTACTAAATACAACGCTTAATAATAATTATTTCACACTTTAAACCACAAAAGTTCACTTTGTTCACTTTCGTACACTTTTCACAAACTTGTAACTTCGTTTGTAACTGAAAAACTCTCCCAACTCTCTGTGGTCCCTCTATTTATACCAGTAGAGAACATTCCAGACTTCCCTCGACTGTTCCGGTCAAGACTAGAGCGCCGCCAGCGCTTCCTGCGGCCACTAAGAGAACCTTAGGTACCTGTCTTCTCTCCTAGATGGCACCACTAGCTGCGTTACAATATGTATATATCAAAAATTTCTTTGTGTTAGTATAGAAAAGTGTATATTCCTTATTACTTTTTAAAATAAGAGTGGGGGATACAAGCGCGTTGAACATTACTTACGATCTTACGAACGAACTTACCCGATCTTACCCGGAGATAAAAAAGTTGTTATTAGCAAATGTATTGTGTTGTTTTTGTATGTATGTGTGTGTGTGTGTGTGTGTGTGTGTGTGTGTGCGCGCGCGCGCGTGTATGTATGTATGTATGTGAAGAGCATAGCCCAAAAACGTAAAACCGTAGAAAGTTGAACTTGATATTCCGTTTAGGTATCACCATGGGATCTGGCCCTAAGTTATCTGTCAAAATTCTTCAACCGGAAGTACCCCTGTACTAGTTTTTTTTATTTTTTATTTTTTACTTTTTTGCCATTTTCTCAAAAACGGCTCCGACGATTTTCTTCAAACTTGGTATATCAACTACATATGCAAAGAGCTACAACTTTTATTTGAAACATTTCTCTGGGAAAATTCATTTAAGGACAGTTGGGGGCGAGGGGGTGGATTAGGTTTTCAGCTAAGTGCTATTTCAGTTTATTAGACAATTCTGCATTTAAACAATGTTAATTACAATTAAGTATGTTGTTGAAATTCCGAGTTTGAAAAATCGGATAACCGGAAGTGTGTTTACTTTACCACTTTACTAAATGATTTTTTCACTTTTTCGAGATTTTCTCAAAAATTGCTCCGACGATTTTCTTGAAACTTCTTATATAAACTAAACATACAAAGATGTATAACTTTTATTTAAAACATATTTCTGGTAAAATTCACTTCAGGGCATTTTGAGGGAAGGGGTGGGGTTATATTTTTCTAAAGATTACTCTCATAGTTGATTATACAATTCTATCATCCAAACAAAATTAATTAGAAATAAATAGATAGGCAAAATTCTGAGTTTCAAGAAAATAGTAAACCGGAAGTGCGCTTTTACTGAACACTTTTTTCAGTTTTCGACGGTTCCATTAAACTTGGTACACTAACTATATAATTTGTCAATTATAATTTTGAGAATTTGTGTGAGTGTTTCACACCAGATTTTTTGTGATGTGATGTGCCTGTGCTAATGTGTGGATTTGTATATATTATTTTTATATTTATAAAAATTTGATGTTGGTATTGGTACTTAAAGCATCACTAAGATATCTGACCCAGCAAAGAATCAAAGCTAATCATTGACATTTCCTTTGAACCGAAACACTTTATTTAGATAATAAAAATTTCCGTTAAGTTAACCACTTAATTTTCGAACTCAAACGGTACAACTCTTTTTTTCGCAGTTTTTCTCTGGGTGCTCAGTGACAGATTTATTGTTAATTTAACATATTTAATTGTAGGGGAGGGATGCAAGTTTTTTCCTGACTCCTGGCTTACTTCATGATTTCTATCTAGCCAAGCTACTAATAATGATAGGTAATGTAAGTATTTAAAAAAAAAATGTTGAACCCCCACATATCCAAGTCAGAAGCCGCCACTGTGTTATTCTTAAAGTCATTTAGATGGTCAATAATATTAAAACTTTATGAGTTCGTTTTTTATTTTTAAAAATATTTTTATACTTTCTCTTTAAGTTTACGTAATTTATATAATTAACTTCATTGAAATTAGATTTTTTTTAATTTTTTAAAGTATTGCTTCACTAAATTCCTCTCTACACTCGTTATCGTACCATGGCTTATTTTTCGGATTATTTCTGGCAAGATTTATTATTTTCGTTTGACATAATTGGAGGGAGGAAGCAGTTTCATGGAAAGCAGATAGAAGGTTAGAATACATTTCTTCCGAATTGTCAAATATCTTGCAACTCTGGGGCAGCACATTGATTACTCTTTGAAAGCGGAACTTTTAGATGATTCCCTCAAATAATAACCTTTCTGAATTAATTTAATTGTACATTTCTGTCTAGCTGAGGTTTGGAAGTTCAAAATAATTTTAACAGGGAATTGGTCAGAATTTGAGATAGTATTCTCCACGATTAAGTCCCTCAAGTGGCAAATTCCCTCATGACTACACCAAACTAAGTCAATCACGCTTTAGCCTCTGACATTAATATACGTGAAGCTGCCGAGAGAGTCGCGGGGGGCCCTTCTATTAAGTAGTAAAAAAGAATTATTTTCCATTGTTTCTACCAACAACCTACCCTTTCTGTTGTCTATATCGTCCAGACTTGTACGAGTACCACTGAATCCTGTTCCATGTAAAAATGCGAAATCAAAGTGGTTTAACTGGCCAACCCTACAATTGAAATAACCCCCTAAAAGAATTAAATAGTTACTTTTCAACTTTTTTAGGACCTCTTCCAGAAGACGGGATATGTTCCAGGTCAATAGTCGGTTTGAAATATATTAATCCTATTATAAATTTTAAATTAGACTCTCTAATTCTAATATGGGTAAATGGCCAATATTCATTTTTGAAAATAACATTAACAAAATAGACTCTAGGGCTATATAGGTTAGCCAAACCTCCACTGGCGCGGCCCTTGGTCTTCTCCTTGGTGGCGCTATAGGAAATAGACTGGAATCCTTGTAGAGAAGCAGGTAGAAATCTTAAGTCTTTGGTGAGCTAAGTTTCAGACAAACAGAGAATAGTACACTCTAAACTGGTCATACGTGAGAAATGAGGTTTGCATATCCTTGAACGTTCCAAAAAATTACATTCGATTTGTCCACTTCCTCCTGAAGTGGTGATCCAGTGGTGGTCCATTACAACTGGTGATCCAGTTGTAAATTATGTTTGCACCGAATTATTCCTTGCTCTGGGATATACTCGAGTTATCATAGAAACATTCAGCATATTGACTATCTAAGGCCAGAACCTAATTTTAATAACTTAGTCCAATGTAAGTTGTGAGAGATCAGATCAAACGCTTTTGAGAAGTCCACGAAAATGGCAAAAAGAGGGGAATTTTTATTTATAGTTAATTTTATATACATGATAGAATTGTAGGAATTTTACTTGTATCCCTGAGCGGCCTTATGCGTCAAAATCGATTAAGTTTGTGCACATTTAAATTTAAACTATCTGACCCACCTATACCTCTATAAAAACATTTACAAATAAAAGTGTTACGTTTATGTGTATGCAACTAGTATTCCAAGCTTAAAGAAAATCGTTGTAACCGTTATCGAGAAAATTCTAAACAAAATTCAAAAATCTATGTTGTAAAATCGTACTTCTGGTTAACCGATTTTCTTCAAATTTGGGATTCCATCAATGCTTCTGTATTAGTAACATAAGACCTATTAGTATTATGTATTATGTACACATTAGTATTAGTATTATGTTGGTGGTAAAACCATAAATTATACTGATGTAGTACTTCAGAGGAAAGCATAAAGTTGCAGAACCCCCAAAAATTAATTTTACTGGGAAAATGTTTCAAATAAAGGGGAAGGATATTTATGTGTGCGCATAATATACCAAGTTTTTAGTAAATTGTTGGAGCAGTTTTCGAGAAAATCACGAAAAACTGAAGAAAACATTCATTAAAGTCGCACTTTTGGTTGATAGATTTTGCCCAAAATCTCATGTCTGATACGGTGCTTGCGCCTAAACGAAATACCAAGTTTGAGCTTCTTGCAATCTTTTCTTCTTGAGATATTCTGTCATCATACATAACATAAACACACACCCACACACAAATACAGATGGAGGATTATCTTGTTCTGGATAATATTCAGGCGGGTGAAACTGTAGAAGGCATAGACAGAAGTCTCTTGGATAGACTTATTCACTTTAAGAAGTGGCCACACCCTGCCAACTATACTGCAATAAACTTTGATCTATAGGTGGAGGATGCGACAGAAATCTATTCTAAGGAGGACGACTGGATTGGATGTGCATTTGTTGCATTCCATTCAAAGCAGTTAGTGGTATTACGATTAAGGGACAATGTGACAGTTGATGGATCGAGGCCTTCCCCCTGTTTTGTAGGCACTTAGAAGTAAGAAAATAAGAGGGTAAGGTAGCATTTAGGCGTATATTATGTTAGAATAGGTCGTATGTTAAGATAGAATAAGATATAGCCTGAGTTAGTACAGGATGTTAGTTAGATTAAGTTAAAATAGCAAATAGAATAGTGTAGGAATAAGATATAGAAAAATTAGTTGATAAATAAAAGGGAGACGGCATCTGACCACAGAAAGGAAAGGCAAGACAGACGTGGGCGAGAAGGAAGGGAGAGTACTAAGAAGGGAAAAAGGCTGCCGGTTAACGGTAGAGAAGGTTGCACGGTAAAATTTTTTGGCCCGAAAATGCGTTAAGTTTGTCTGTGGCTTCTGCAGTCAGTGGCAACGGCACGGGACGGATTTTTCCCCCGTTCGACACTAAAAGTAATTACCTCTCGCCTTTAAGGGATTTTTGTCGAGGTGGGGCTGGCCAACACAGGAAAGCAACGAACCCACCACCAGTGGACAATAGTTAATCACAAAAAAAAAAACAGAAAAACGCTAGAGTCCCCTTTTTAGTTCTCTACCATACCTTGTGGGAGATCAGGAAACATCGGCGGCAGCATCAACTAGTTTCTTCTTTTATAGTTCATTTCTTTTTTTGTTGTTTTTTTATGTATACAATATAGCTCTAAGTATTTAATTTCTTTTACTGGCTATGGAAGGAAATAGATTTTCTCCTTTCTTTTCCCTCTGTAAATAACTGTAAGTAATTTGTCTTATCTCTTTTTCTTTTCTTTGTAAAGTGGATTGTATAGCTTTCCTTTTTTTTCTTAAAATACTGTGGTGAAAACTGTTTTGTTAAACCAATCCCGACTCGTTTGATTGTCCTCTACCCCTCAAAGTTAAAAAGAAAGTTTAGATTGTCAGCCAGCACGAGCGAGGAGGCCACAGTTTCATGAACGCCGATTCGATTCCGGCGATGCCTATTCCTTTGATTCTTCCTTTTTTCTGTTTTACTATTCTTCCCTCTTTCTTTTTGATTATTATTATTTATAATTATTAATATTAATACCATTATTATTAGTGTCGTTCTTAATACTATCCTTATAATTCCTCGGCCTGCGACAAGGGAGACTTTGACAAAGTTACTGGTTATTATTATACTTCTCTTCGTCACGCACTTGCGGAAATTGAACAAGAATGGATGGGGCAGCATGCTGCAACCTTCCATTCATTTTTATATATATATTTAAAAATACGGGGGGCATAAACAAACAAGTAAATTGAATATGTATATAAATAAATAAATTCTAGTTTGATGCTACAATTTTAGGTTTTCCTTGAATTGTCAAGGAGCTTCCAGTAGAATCTTAACAGAATGTGAGAGCTTTTACTTGATTTACCGTGGCTTTACGCACTAAACCATTCACCGAGATGAGGATTGGGTAGACCTCCACCCTTGTTACGTCAATAGAAAAGCCCTGTGGCTGTTCCGACAACTTAGTGAAGACGGTGGGGTCCGGGTAAGCAACAAAAAAGGCAAATGTTTGTTTTCAAAAAGTTTATTCCTTGATTCTTACAATTAAACCTGTTCAAACATATATGGTCATAAAATTCAAGAAATATATATTCATATGTACCAAAAGTAGGTAATTACGGAACAACATTAAATATTATTATTAGACCAAATAACAATTAATACAAACAATCACTCAACCTGCGGGTTTAATTAATTTTGTTCAAAAATGTCCAAATAGAATAAACTTATAATATCAACCTCTGTGTCTCGTCTCTCTGTATAAAAATGATCTTAAAAGAGTTGCAATTAGAAGCCAGATGATTTAATGCAACATATAAAATTAGGCGGGTAGTTTCTTCTTTCTGTCCAGAGATGCCGCTCGCTAGTGTACCTTATAGTGCCTTTGCTTCACCCAGAGATGCCGCTGACCTATTTTTCTTCTAACATCTCCTTGGGAGGCGAGGTGACGACCTGCCTACTGCACTCTTCATTAGTTTCTGGCTTCATGTCTTGCACATGCCGCTCCTCTAGGCTACGCCCGTCGGGGGACACGATCTCGAATACCGTTGGTGAGACCTGGCGCCGGATTCATCCTGGTCAAACCTGGGCGCCAGCTTGGCAGAGAAGTGCCTGGCGGCATTGGACTGGGGATGGTTCTCACCTAGACTTGCTGTCCCTCCCTAAAGTAAGCGGTCCGCGGCCGGAGATTACACCTACGAGCGCTGGTCTCGGGTGCTAGACGCAGCCGCTCCCTGACACCTTCCATGACTAGCCTCAGGTTGTCTTGCTTCCTTGCGCTAGCTTCTCTGATGTTTGCCTGCTTGTCACCATCCAGTCTATACTCCGAGGCATTGTCACCAGCTCTCGTCTGAAGTTCAGATAGGCGGGGTTATATCCCGTTGACTCATGCACCGCGGTCCTAAGGGCAAAGCCAGTCTCTGCCAGACAGCGATCTCATTTGCGGTGATTGTCCCCAACGTAGGAGGCCAGCATTACCTTGATGAGCCGGATGCTCCGCTTAATTGGGTTTGCCTGTGGATGATAAAGGGGTGTTAATCGCTGCTCCACCCCAAACTTGGCGAGCATGTCTTGGAATAGCCTGCTCTTGTACACACTTCCATTATCGCTCAGTAGAATTTGGGGAACGCCGTACGTGAGGAAGACTCCCTCTTCTATATTCCGAGTGACTACCGCGGAGGTGGCATTCCGTAGAGGGAATAGCAGGGAATATTATGTCATGCAATCTGACACCACCAACAGGAATCGGTACTACTTGGTTGATAATGGGAGTGGCCCCATGATGTCCGTGCAAACGATCTACCATGATGATTTTGGGCTCATTGATTGGCCCAAGAATCCTGCTGGGAGCTTCTGTTCATGCTTGAGGGAGTTGCAGTTGGAGCATTCTTGACGTACTTGGCAACATACCGGGCCAAACGTGGCCAGTAGTAAAAGCCACAACACCCTCTTCATGGTCTTGAACACGCCGAGGTGTCCCGCCTTCGGATCATCGTGACACTCCTTCAGAATATCTCCTCACCTTCGCTGTGGTACCACCAGTTTCCATGTTTTCTCATCCTGGAGGGGGTTTCGTTTCGGAGTCTTCCGTTGGAGCAATCGGACACAACCCTCCACTTGGCCTCTCTGACCTCAACTAGCATCGCCTGGTACCAGCGTTCATCTATGCAGTCCTCTACCTCCATCTGAGCGACCTGTGCGCTAATTCTTGAGAGGACATCCGCCGCTAAGTTCTACCTCCCTGGACGGTGCTTGATTGTGAAATCGTAGTTCTGAAGTCTTAGCGCCATCTGGCGAGTCTTCCAGATGGCTGTTCGATCTTAAGTAACCACTGCAACGCCTGGTGGTTCGTGATGACCTTGAAGGTGCCTTCTCTATATGGCCGAAACTTCTCAATTGCCCATACGACGGCAAGACACTCCAATTCCGTAGCGGAATATTTCCTTTCTGTTCCGTTTAAAGTTCTACTCGCATATGCAACCACTACCTCTTCCTCATCAAACTCCTGAGAAAGTATTCCTCCTTGTCCAATGGTGGAAGCATCCGTCTGGACTACGAAGGGTCGATTAAAATCCTGTTAAGACTGGAGCCTCGATGAGGCGGCTCCTAATCTCCTCAAAAGCCCCTTCCTCTTCCTTTCCCCATTGCCACTTTCGGTGCTTCCGCAACAGCCTCGTCAGTTGTTCCATCCTCATGGAGAATCCTAGAATAAACCGGCGATTCCAGGAAGCCAACCCTACGAATGCCCTCACTTGTTTACAGTTGGTAGGCCTTGGGTATCCCAGAATGCTTCTCATTTTTCCTAAATCTACTCTGAGCCCTTGTCTATCCATGATGTACCCTAGGTAACACACCTCATCCCTCACGATCTGGCACTTCTCCTTGTTTATTGTCAGACCTGAGGCCTTGAGCCTAGTTAAAACCTTCTGCAGGGTTTGGGCATGGCCTTCAAAATGCGGGGTCACATCTAAATGTACGAAGACTGAGGCTTCAGGTCAGCTCGGAGTCGACCAAACGCTGCCAAGAGGCTGAAGCATTGTGAAGGCCGAAAGGCATCCTCGTGTACTGGAAAAGCCCACGTCCTGGCCCAGTAAAAGCTGTCTTCTCTTTGCTGGACTCCTCCATCGGAATCTGCCAATAATCACACTCTTGAGGTCCAGAATGGACAGATAGCGGCATCTCTCAAACGGTCCAGAATGTGTGAAACATACGGAAGCGGGTAGGCATCCTTCTCCGTGATGGCGTTTAACCTTCTGAAGTCAATGCAGAACCTGTAGGAACCATCCCTTTTCCTAGCCATGACTACTGGTTAGGACCAGGGGCTATTACAACTTTCCACAATCCCTTGAGCTAACATCTCTTCGAGCTGCCGGTGCATAGTAGCTAGCACTGCAGGCGACACTCGGTAGTAACGTTGT